>VMDO01013796.1:0-11347 GCA_007922755.1 Pedetes capensis | reverse complement strand
TTAAGTTTGGTGTGACACGAGTTAAGAGCCCTAAGTCTACAAATTAGCTTGATGCTAATAACCCTGAACTTCATTTTATCCATCTGTAAGGTAAGAGAGTTCCTCTTGCTGACATCCAATGGCTCTCTCAGCTTGAAAACTCCAGAATTTGATATTCACTGAAACGTGTTGGCAGCCCATCATCCCATAACTCTGAAATTCTTCAGTGGTAGGTGCATTATAGAATTCAGAAATATTTGGATTTGGGATTTGTAGTATGTCCAACAGGATCTGAGGTGGCACTTTAAATCAAACATTTCTGTACCAAAACGTATGAATGTTCATTCACTCATGTGAAGACAGTAAATAGTCTCATGTCCATTGAAGTCAGGTTTTTGCTGCCAGATCAGCCATAAAAAAAAATTCTTTCAGTTCTAAACTATTTGGCTTTCAGAACTGCAGAGAAAGGATCTTAGATGAATTAGATTGTTGATTTATATCATCATATACATTTGTTGCTACAGAAAATTTGTTTAAACAGTCTGGTTGCTCACAAAAGGTACACAAATTACAGGTATAACTAAAAGGTTGCAATTCCCTTGACGGAGGAATATTCTTCCTGATAATGTGGAGGATACTTTCTTTCAGTAAGCCTAGGGGAAGGAGGAAGGAGCCCTGTGAGTCAGTCCTGGCTTTACTGATTCTTGTTGATGTGAGAGTGACCTATCCACTCTGATTCACCCTCAATCTAAAGTAGGGCTAATTGCTTTCACTGGAAGCCAAATGTCTTAATTAGCTCAAGCTTGACTCCAAAAATGTAAGAGAACTGATTAATAGTGTCATTGTATAAAAAAGCTGTATCATTTGTTAAGGCTTAATGTTTTGCTTAGTTCATTTTACAACTGCTCTAGACAAGAGTGTTGGTGCAACCCAGCACTCAGGAGGTAGAGGTGGGAGACAGTGAGGACAGTCTGAGGTACACAGCCATACTCTGTCTCATAAAATAAAACCTCTTCTGTACCTCTCTTGAGGCCTAACAATTAATAGGCATTAGAAGATGCAAAAATTGCATTACAAAAACTTGGAGATTACCATACTCATTTTGTAGATCTAGAAGTCTACAGGAGGAGCAACAGAAGTCTTTACAAGTAATATAGTAAGTGTGATCTTTATAAAGACTTGGATTTCCAAATGCTTATAAGTAGAAGATTCTTCATTTTAACTAATAATTTTAAATGTAAGAAACACAGAAAGTTATCAGTATCCTGTCATGGGAATTGGGACATGACCATAATTCTCTTGCTAAATTTGTTTAGAAAACACTTTTTCAGTGAAGTGAGAAATCACTGTATTTCCATGGGAATGACTTCAAGAGTCATTGTTACACAAACAGCAAAAACACAGAAGCTCATTTATATCAATGAATTCTTATAAAGATAAAACCATCCATACACGTAGCTTCATGTCCAAACTGAGAGTAAGAGGTTCTAACAGTGTTTGGCCTGACTCTGCACCTTTCAAATGTACTATGTTTCCACTTTTGAGGCAAGGACTGGTGGAGCAGAAGGTCAGGATTTCTTTGAGGGTGAGAGGAAACATTATCTTTCCCCAAACATTATCTTTCCACTCTGCCCCCTTCTTTTTGTCTGTTCTTTCCCCATCCTTTCTCCTTCCCTGTTCTTTAATCCCCCACTCAGCAAATGCTCAAAGGATATGGGCCTGGTATTGCCTGGCTAAAGGTGAGGGTAGGCCAGAAAACTGTTTACATTTTGATTATTTCTAATCTCCTTCTTAAATCCCAAATATTTTAAATCCTATACTTATGCTGGTTGGTAGAGCACTGCGCTGAAGTCTCTGAGGTCCCAAGTTCAATTCCCAGCACTGCAAAAATGGGAGAAGGACCTGGCAATCCACTCCCAAGGCAATCCCAAAACAATTAGCCATTGAAAACCCTATGAGGGTCGCTATGAGTTGGATACTGACTTGACAGCACCTAACAACAACAACAACATACTTATGCTGGGTCTCCAAAATCACTGTGGCCTTGGTGCATATCTTTGTGCCTTCTCTAGAACCTGCCCTTGTCACAGGGTTACCAGGGCAGAGAGATTAGGACAGAATCTCTCTTGGCCTGAGCTGTGTTCACTGGCTTCTCAATTCAACCTCCTTCCCCAGCTTCAGCATGAGGATGGCACCAAGGCCTGGCTGGGCTGATATGCGACAGGTTCCCCAGCATGGCCCTGTATGGACAGTTTGGAGATCTCCCTGAGTTGGGGGTGATGAGTGGACCTGATTTGGTTGTTACCAATACTTCAACCAGAAGCCTTTTGTTCTTTCAATTCTAGATGTGTGTTCTACCTTTCCACTGAGGGCTAGAATGAACTCCAGAGTCTCTTCGGAAGCCTACATGTTGGACTTCTGTGGTAGTGCTGCCAAAAGCTTGTTAGCCCAGGCATCACAGGTGGGAGACAACTTTAGGTGGGGGCCACGTGGGTAAAACTTACTGCCATGGTTAGAACCTATCTTAATGAGGGGGGGGGGGAACCCAGCATATTAGGCCCATGATTTCACAGATATTACTTAGCATAAGAAATTTTTTAGACCGAGCATGGTGGTGCAGGCCTGTAATTCCAGGGACTTGGGAGGCAGAGGCAGTAGGATGGCAAGTTCGAGACCAGAGATAGTTTGCATAATTTAGTGAGACCCTGTTTCAAAAAGTAAAAAAATGGGCTGAGGGTGCAGATCAGTGGCAAAGCACGTGCAAAGCATGCAAGCGCAAGGCCTGGGTTCAACTTCCAGTACCGCAAAAAAAAGAAAAAAAAAGAAAAAAACTTTTTAAAAGGATGATTATGTTAAAGTAAAATATCAAGTGAATAAGAGTATCAGGAATGAACAGCAATTCTAAGAATTAAGAAGGTGGCGGACACTCTCAACAGAGTTCCCTCCTAACCCCACCTCTCCCATGACTCCCTTGGGCTTGAACTGGAACAGATATATACCATCCTTTAAAGGCACAGTCTATTCCTCCCCCTGAAACACAGGCCACTGACCAATTAGTCTTCTGTCTAGCATGCATGCTGATCCTTCCTTTGATAAACTAAGTCCTAGTGCCAGGGGACACACCCTGTGAGTGCATGATTATCTCTGGTTCTACCTTTCTGCCATATGCCACCCAGATCTGCTTTGATTTTCCCAACAGGGGTTTAAGGGAATCTGCTGAGATGGATACAAGGTGGATATCATCCCTGACTGTCTTCCTCTGAGGACAGGAGATGGCTATGGGACTGACTGTGTGTTATCAATACAAACCATTCATTACATTGTTGTTATTAGGTGCCATAGAGTCGGTATCTGACTCATAGCAACCCTCATAGGGTTTTCAATGGCTGACTGCTTTGGGATTGCCTTGGGAGTGGATTGCCAGGTCCTTCTCCCATTTTTGCGGTGCTGGGAATTGAACTCAGGACCTCAGAGACTGCAGCACAGCGCTCTACCAACTGAGCTAAATCCCAGCATTCATTACATAGTTGCTCATTAAGAACCAGCTCCTGAACTCAGAGTCAGGTTAAAGACTGTATTGGATAGAAAAGTGTAGTAGAGTAGGTTAATAGCTTTTGTCCTGATACTCATGCTTTAAAATTTATACCTTTATTATGTGATACAATTTTTAAGTGAGTTGAATGAAGTGACTGCCAAAAAGTAGGCATTAAGTCAATGTTCCCCACATTTAGCCAGTGTATGGTCAATAATCCCATCTATAAGTTAACTTATCAGTTACCTAAGTATGTGTTTTGTTCCTACTTTATACTTGGAAAGCTATGTCAAGAGATTTTTAAGGTAAATTATTTTTGGCTACTTTTTTTTTTTAAATGCATTGCCCTTATGGGGACTAGCTTGCCTGTATCTATTTGAAATATTTCTCTGGATAAAGCTACCCTGATCCATGCTCTATGACGAGGGCTTAACCCTTTTAGGACAATTTTTTTAACTCAAAAGTAATAATAAATTCATTTATTATTATGGTTTTTTCCATTAACCTGTGGACACTTCACAGCCGTCTTTTTGCCATTTTTCTTTACTGGTGATTTCAGTCATTCCACTTCCATGGTAGCTGCTAATTGCTAAAATTTTTGGAACATATAATCCCACCCAAACCTACTGTTGGGACCTATCATCCCACCCGAGCATACTGTTGAGACTTATCCCACACATGAAAAACATAATTCAGACATTTATACAAGTAAATATCTGATAAAATAATAAATATCACTTATATAGGACTTACCTTCTCAGAGGAGTTCATAATCTGGTATAAAAAGCACAGCAAAATAAGAATATACTGAGCAGGTTCACACAATACCACCATAAAATTTTAGGTTATGGCACAATTGGCAGTAATACCATTGAACTGATATTTGCATGCAATAAAAAGACTAACATGGCTATTCAGCTATATTTGAGAGTGAACATCCCATCAAATTACAAATTACATTGAGAGTCCCTTAGTCTTGAAAGGGTCAAGGACCTTGATCCTCTCGGGAAGACTGAAGTGGGCACCAATTCTACAACTTCCTATGTGACCCCTGTACCTGGTATTCAGTAATGTATCCACATCAGAACCCTGAGCTTCTATAAGAAGGTAACAGTCCAATCTTCAGAGGAGTTGATCATAATATACTTTTTTAGTATTTATTACATAAAGAAGCTTGTCTCTGAGGAGAAAGAAGAACTGCAAAATCCAACTCACTGTGTGTGTGTGTGTGTGTGTGTGTGTGTGTGTGTGTGTGTGTGTGTGTGTGTTATTGGGAGATTGAGCCCAGGGCGCTTCCACCACTGAGCTGTACTCCTCAGCCCCTTGTTTACTTTTTATTCTGAGACAGGTCTACCTGAGTTATGTAGGCTGCCCTTGGCCCCAAACCCACGATTGTCCTGCCTCTGCCTCCCAAGTCACGGAGTGGGTTTCAGTTCATTTCTTAAAGGTAATACACACATTTAGAAAAGTTTGACTGAAAACAACACTACTTAAGCACAGCCTGAAGGCGATGCTTTCTACCTCAGCCAGCAGAGGGCACTGCAAATGGCCCCAGGATTTGGCCTACAGAATACTGTGCCAGCATTGCCATCAGCCCACACAAAGGGAATTCCTGAAGAATCAGTGAATAATAAGTCACTTCAGGCCTTTTGGGTTCTCTCTAGAAAGACTGAGGAAATCTCTATCTTATTTCAGAGCCAGGAATGAGTTTCTGTCACTTGAACCATAGGTAAACTTTCATCTTACAGACCCTGTGACCCAGTGTACCGTGTGCCCCTCCCTGGACAAGGCTTGAGCCAGGTCTTGGTCCCAACTAGTACTTTGATTATTAGCATCACTGTCACTTTGTCTTACCTTTCCTGTTTACATTTCTACTTTAATCTCCCTGAACCTCAAATCCATTATCCATCAAACAATAAAAGGCTTATTCTAAGAATTTGAAAAGATATATAAAAACTGCCTTGTATTCTATACATGCACTCTACATATTGTAATCATAGCTAACATTTATTGATTGTTGACCATGCGCTATGATTTATCCCCAGCATTTTATAAACATATTTAATCCTCATACAACTCTGAATTTGGTGCTAGTATTACCCACATTTTATAAGATGAGGAAACAGAGGCTCAAAGATATTAAGAAATTTGAGCAAGGTCCCAAATTGTATGTTAAAACTTTGATTTGAACCCAGACCCCCTAACTATGAGCCCATGCTCTTAACTCCTACCACTATGGCTGGTATTACTTTAAAGTTATTTTTTAAGAATATTTCTTTGTCCCACTTTTCCTATCATGTATTTGTTTTCAGAGGCTGAGCACAGCCAGATTTAGGGAGACCAACTTGTCTGAAACTTCTTAGTTTTATCAATGAAAAATCCTATCTCCTCAGAAAATGCTTAGCAGCTTTACCATAAGATTATTTATCCTTGCTGCAGAATAGTGGCTGCAACAATGGGCTTAAACATAAAAAAAAAAAACCACGTGCCTGCCACAGAATCGGGAAATGTTTCATTCTGTTGTACATAGGGTCACTATGAGTCAGACCCAGCTAGATGGCACCTAACAACAACAAGCAGGATCATAACTGGTCCATACAGACATCTTTGTGCAAATTAGGAAAAAGGGTATCCATTTATTTTAACATATTGTTGATCTTGTATTCAATATACAGAAAGTGCCAAAAGTATGTATGCACAGCTTGGGATGAAACTTTCCATTTTGCTGTTTTCGGAATGTGTAGCAGGGGCATCCATTTGATTAATGCCATCATGCAAATGTTTAGGCAAACATCATATTACACATTGCTATCGTAATTCAACTTCGAAAACTTGATAACATTTCTTAATAGATAACATTTCTTAAAATATGTATACATTTTTGGCACCCCTAGTATTTATGTAAATTCCCTTAAGTCCTTTATAGAATAAGGTAGGGTACAAAGAAACAAGAAAAATACAGAACGTCATATTGTATTTAACTCTCAAACAGAAATACACAGCTTCCCACTATACTTAACACTCTTAGAGTGACAAGTAAGTATCAATACATGTATTACCTTTATATCCTTGTTCTGTCTCCCTGAGATCAATTTTGGTGATTGGTTTGAAATCAGTGTCCCATAATCGTATGCAACCATCTCGCCCACCAGTGGCAAATCCTTCTTCACAAGCATACATGCTAAAGATTCCAGCCTATTGATTACAATAAGTAATATTCAATGCTGTAGTCATTATAAACAGCCATGATAGTTAAATCTTGATGATTTAAAAAAACCAAAGTGGAACAAAAATAAAAACCGATACCTTGTCCTCTATTGAAAACTTTTGTGTATGGGGCAGGGTACTTTGGGGATCTGCCACTGGGATGTATCTTTAATTTTTAATTTTTTTTAATTTTTAATTTTAGCCCATTTTTAATTTTTTTTTATTTTGAGCAGAGTTTCACTAAGTTACACAGGCTGCCTCTGGCCTCAAACTTGTGATCCTCCCTTCTCCACCTCCCAAGTTGCTGGGATTACAGGTGTGTAGCACACCTGACCCTCTATTGAAATCCTGATCAAGTAATCACTTATACTGTGCTTCATCTCAGCTAGATTGAAAAATAATTATAATTATCACCAAAGCAAACTAGTTCCTGTGCTCTTTTACCACTACTAAATTGATAACAGATTGTAAAAATAAAACTATTTGTAAGTACATTGGTTAAAGCAGATATGGAAATCATAAATTACTATACATGATAACTAAGCATTCTCAAGAAAAATAAGACAACTACAGACATTTTTCATATATGCTCCTGTCCAAAATAATCTAATAAAGACACACAGACTAGAAAACACAAACACTTCTGCAGCTGTGAAGGCACCTGAAACACATCTCATCAAAAGAACAAATAGCATGTGTGTCAGCTTGTTATGCATCATGTGAAGTTGCTCTTTGCACATGCAAAATATTTTCTTGTAAAGAGGATCTTTAAATTGTTGTTGTTGTTGTTAGATGCCATCGAGTCAGTATCCGACTCATAGTGACCCTCATGGGGTTTTCAATGGCTGACTGTTTTGGGATTGCCTTGGGAGTGTATTGCCAGGTCCTTCTCCCATTTTTGTGGTGCTGGGAATTGAACTCAGGACCTCAGAGACTGCAGCGCAGCGCTCTACCAACTGAGCTAAATCCCAGCCCATCTTTAAATTAGGAGACTATTTTATTTGGTTTGTTCAAAAGTGTTACAAGCCAATCGTGTTGACCTAAAATCCAGCATAAAGAGAAATTTGATTACTAAGGCAGTTGCTTTTATGAATGAGGACAAATATTGACCTCTTATTTGTTTGCTTTTCTTTTATAGTACTGAGGTATTTGAACCTACAGACTAGTACATTCTAGACAAGTGCTCTATCACTGAGCTGTACCAGCCACAGAGCAGCAGCAGTGACATCACCCCAGGCCCACCAAAGCAGAATGTGCACGTTAACAAGATCTCAGGAGATTCAATTTGAGAAGTGCTGGTCTAAGATGCAACTGATGAGGAAACAGTTCTAATATTCTTTCAAACCATTATTCATGAATAATAACATTAATCAGCCAATTAATAGTTAATGCAAAGGCTATTAAGTTAGTATGCTTTGGAAATAATTTTTCTTGCAGGTCAACAAAAATAATTTGTTAAATCTTCATTAGTATTTTGAGAGTGCTCAGTAAGGTCCTCTGACTAAAGCAAAGAGGATGAAACAGGGGGGATTGTGACTTTAAATTAAGTGAGTCATCCCCAACTTTCTATATGGTAATACTCACACTATGTGCTCCTTGAACGGTGCGGACTAAATTGAGCCCTTTCCAGACGTAGATGTCACCATTTAAAGCACCAGAGTAGGTGATGTCTTCTTTGGCACATGCAAGGCAAAGGATGGTCTGAAGATCCCCCGTTTTGCCAAATATCCCTCTTTTTGCAGTCAGAGCATTCCCACATAGTGTCCAAAACTGGGAAGTGATAAAAATTAACATATCCAAAAACAGAATATTTGAATTCATTGCATTATTGGTATTTATGTTTCAGTAAATTTTATATCTGAACTAAGCACAAATCATTTCTCAGTGACAGCAAAGAACCACAAAACATTTTAGCCTACTTCTAGGAGAATGGGAAAATCCTATAATGCTATTTTTAAAACTTTCACAGGTCCAAAATTTCAAATTATGAAACTAGCATAGGTTTATTGTAGAGAGGTTTAGAAACATAAGGAAAATTGAAATTAGAACTTCCTGTTGGCATACATACACATTAAAATGCTTAGGTGATATATTTAGAAATAATTGGTTTCCAACTAAAAGTATTATAAATCTTTACTATAGAAATAGTGCTAACAAATATGTTTCTAAATACAAGTGATATTTCCATATACTCAAACAACCAAGTAGGCTTTTCCATTTTAGTTACACAGTTCATATGGAAGACCACAAGAATAATAATGCCTGAGTTACTGTGTAGATTCCAACAGGGATCCTCCCATAGTTATACAGAAATCCAACATTTTTCTTTGATATAATTTTTAATGTATGAACTGGAATAACCTCATTGCCATTTACATAGTCCCTCAAAGAGAATCTTTATAAAGGCTCTCTACATGTTATTTGATTTCCATGATACCTTTGAGAATATGCTAAGGCAGATTCCATTATCCCCACATAGAAGTGAGGGAAAGCAGGTCTAAGTGGTTGGCCAAAGGCAAAAGTTCAATGGGGGTTACACATGAAAAACTGCTGAAATCTTGAACTTTGCCTTGAGAACTTTGCATCTAATAAAGAAGATACAAGTGAAACAATGAGCAAGAATTTTAAGGCCATGTAGTCAGATAATACACAAGAATCAAGGAAATTCAAAGCTAAAGAACCAAGTTACATTAAGCAGAATGAACAAGAATAGGATTTGGATCAGTGGTGAGGAAGAAATTGCATCTGGCTCAGGAGAGCGAGATTAGATGACTTCAGGGGACAGGAATGTATAAAAGAAAAATGAAAACAAAACAAGGACAGCCCTAATATCTTGTGCCTGTAGGAAAGGAAAACAGTGGTCCTCTCAATAGCTAGGTGTTGGAGGAAGTAGTTCTGAGCTGGCTGCACCAGCATGGCAGGAAAGGGGATTCCAGCAGCTGTGGAGGCAAGGACTGCTCTGCAGGCTGCCTTAAGGGGAGGATGAGAGGCACGTGTGCAACCATTGGAAAAACTACAGGATTCTCCTCTCAAAGGAGCAAAGTGTCAACTCTGATGATTTGTTTCCTTGGGTATTATTTTCGTAAAAGGTATTGAAGTACGCACCAAGAGAATTAAAAAAATTTTAGAAAAAGCAAGTTAGGTATAAGCTTTGGAAGATATTTAAGTTTTAACTGTGAACTTGAACAAACTGCTAGACACAAATGATGACTGGTTGCACAAATACGCCAAAGAACTTGCTATTCATGGTGACACTTAAGGTAGATGTTTCCCTTTCTCATTATGTCTCCTCATGCATGAAGATTAAATGGAGAGTAATTATTTTGTCCTTTGACTTAGAATGTGCACCTCTGGCCTCATTTGAAGGCACCTAACGACAATAACAACAACAACAACAACAACAACAACAACAACAGGGACCACAAAAAATAGAGATCATTGTGCTTAGACTTGATCACACAAAGATTTTCTGACAAAAATCAGGCAGGTGGTATTATGCCCACATAGAACATTTCAAATAATCAAATAATTTTCCTAAAAGGTACATATAGCTGTGATGCTAGAATGAAATTTTCTGCAGAAAATGACAAATAATCTCTTCTTAAGAATCATTTTCTATTTGGCAAACAATGGCATTTTAGGGTAGCAATGCATCATTACATCCACATCAAATGAAGAGACATTTTTTTATCTTCTCCAATCTCCATTCAGATTGTAATGCAAATTTTGTCAGAACTGGGAGGTATCCTGGAGTTCATCTAGCCCTAGAAAGTCCCCCAGGGCCCTTCAGTCTATGACTAGAGATTGGAGAAAGCTCAACACCATCCACAAACCTGTAAGCTCATTTGCTATAAAACCAATGAAGCAGATGATCTCAACTGTTACTGTTTTTCAGGCATTCATTTCAAGTAATTGTAATTTGCCTGTTTGCCAAACACTAGAAACTTACAAAACCAGAACAGATTTTTACCCTACGTACAAAAATTTCACATAAAAAGTTTCTTGAAATTCAGAGATTTTTTTGCACTCAAATTATAAACCGAATCATTCAATATTAACACAGGGTTTGAGGAAAATAAAAAAGTGGATCATCCTAGAATCAGATATAGAAAATATAGGTTCTGTGACACACACCAATAATCCCAGCTACTCAGGAGACTGAGGCAGAGGCAGCCTGTGCAACTTAGCCAGACTCTATCTCATTTTTTTTTTTTTAATTTTTAACAGGGCTGGAGGTACAGCTCAGTGGTAGCATGCACAAGACCCTGGGTTCAAACCCCTATCGCTGAAAGAGAAAAGAAAAGAAAGAAAAGAAATGTAGTGAAAATAACTTACGAAAGCCTGCTTAAATTTATTCTGAATTTATTTCTAAGCAAAATTAGTAAAGGAAAGCTAAGTGGACAGTGCCTGCAGCCGTAGCACTGTGGTATTAGATCTTGGAAGCTAAGCAGGGTCAGTCCTGGTTAGTACTTGGATGGGAGACCACCTGGGAACACCAGATACTGTAGGTTTTGGAGAAAGACCCAGCAACCCACTCCCCAAAATCAACCCACTGTTGAAAAGCCTGTAAATAGCAGAGAAGCACTGACAATAGTGTTTCGCTTGTTGTACATAGGGTCTCTATGAGTC
>VMDO01013795.1:0-56843 GCA_007922755.1 Pedetes capensis | reverse complement strand
TTGGTGCTTTTTAAAAAATCATCAATTTAGTAGAATTTTTAATCTTCTAGTCTTCATGCCCTTTTATAATAGTAAAACCTAAAGTTATCTGAATTTCTTACAGTAATAATTTTGAGTTTTCTTGAATATTTTCCTTTTTATATGACATGTATTTTATTTTGCATGGCTACTAAAATGATATATTAATCATTAATTTAGTTAAGTACCTTTAATGCTTTCAGATTAGAAAACAAATCCATTGTTTGATTGCTCAATTACAACTTATCAATAATCAATTTTTGCATTCACCTATGAGTGGTACATGAAAAGTGTTTCATGTAGTATTACTTTTCCATTTCATGACGATTATTACTCTTTAAAAAATCATGATGAAAGTGAAGTTGAAAGGTTTTTGTTGCCTTTGGTCTTTGTTTTTGTATTAGGTGGATTTTTCTCAGGGCTTCTTGCATGTTAAGGAAGTATTCTACCACTAAACTGCCCCTGGAGCCACTCTGCTACATTTATTTTGAGACAGGGTCTGGCTAACTTTGCATAGGCTGCTTCTTCCCTCTAACTCATGATCCTACTACCCCAGCCTCCCAAGCACCTGGGATTGCAGATGAGCCCTACCATGGAGATAGTAATTCAATTGTCTCAACATGAAAGCCTATGACATAACTCCCAATAACATATTTCCCATTGAGTAACTACCCCAAATGTCATAACAAAATGGATTTATTAAAACATTGACAATATCTTATACCTATATTTCATTAAATATAGAGCTCAGAATGTTGCTTTTAAATATAACAGAACTTTTAAGAAGCCATTGTCATTATAAATCTCATTGCAACATTCTTCATGTACATACTAAAGCAGTTATATATAATTTGTGCAGTTTGAGTAGAAAATTCTCCAAAAATATCATTCAGCAATGTACATTGAGGATCATGGATTGTTGATTTTCATCCACATAGGGTAAATAATTCTAGTGCATTATTAATATCACAAATATATATATATACTATACTTGAAAATAAAATTTGACAAATGTCTAAATCCAGAGAAATTTATTAAAATAAATTGTGGTGTGTACAGTAATTATTTATAATTGAGTATAATGAATTAATTTTATTAATTAATGACATTAATTAATTAACATCAGATAATAGACACGTATTTTTAATCATTTTTTTCAACCTGGTAAAATACTCATAACTTCATGCTTTAGTCTGAATTCTTTTTGCCATTATTGAGAATTATTTTGAAAACATTTAGCTGTAGTGAATAAAGAGCACAAGAATAAAAATATAGCAAGCACAGGGTCATGTTTAAGGATTAAGGAAAAGTTGTTATCTTCTCTGCAGACATTTGTAGAAAAATATAAAATAACTGCTATACCATGAGGATATTCTTGAGTCAACTTCAGGATTCCACAAAATTTTTTCACCTTTAAGTTAATTAAATGAGTTATGATTATTTCGATCATGGATTGAGAAGTTTTCTAAATAATGAATATGAGGCTAAAATGTCTATAGAATGATGATAAATTATTTGATTTAAAAACGTGAGTAAGCTATTTTCCCTTTAAGAGAAATGTTTAAAGTAAAAAGCAGGCTATTTGAAGTTGAACAATTTCTCAGTATTTTAATAATAGGCCCTATTACTCTACTTGAGACATACAGTTTTATGAAATGTAAAGTAAAAATTCTATTCCAACAAATTCTCATCTGTGTCAAAGGATAAATCTCAGAAATTTTATCTCAACCATGAATATTGGTTTTATTACAATAATATCTAACATTGTTCCCAAGCCTTGAAGTACAGACATATATTCAGAAATATCATAAATTGAACTAGATCAATATATGTCCAAGAATAAAAGAATTCTCTAAAGATCTTGAGACCATGCTAATCCAACAATAAAACCACCTGTATGTAAGTTTTTTTCACTGGCTTGTATTAAATTGGGTGAGAAATCTTTTGTTGATACTGTAGATGCAAGAAAAGTAAATAAATAAAATCTTGTCTTAGAATACTCTTTTGCTTTCATTTCTTTTTTCTCCATTTACTAACTTGCCAAAGTATAATCAGTATCTTCTATTATTGCATTTATTAGGAAACATATTGATGTTATTTCCAATATATGGGAATGATTTATCTCTGAATATTTTAAGGTTTACAAACTAACTTTTTTCTTTGATATAATATCTCTTTTGGAAGAAAAGAATTTGAAGTTAATTCTTTAATGACTTTTTATTCAGTTTTAGGAACCCAAATGACCCTTGTTGTTCTAATGCTTTCTTTTTCAAAAAATGTAGATATTAATCCATAGTTAAAAGCTTAAATGGGTAATTTATGCCAACCAATTCCTTTAGGGACCAATTCTTTTTGTTTGAGGTTTTAAGGAATTTATAACGTGGGGAAAAAAAGGAGAGCTCATTAATTTTAAACAATAGCATGATAAATGGAGGAAGTGTTTGATAATGGATTTTAAAATTAAGATTCATCTAACAGTGAAGATAACCTTTTATTCTGGAAATTCAAATCACTCTCTAATGTCAGGAGATATGATATCTTCTTTTTTCTCAGTTTCTCTAGTGTTTTCTCAGTTATCCCAAACAAGTTATATGTGACCTTCTTTCTTTAGTATTCAGTGCATGTGCATGTGTGCATATGAACAGGAGAGCAAATGCTCATTAAAAATAAGCACTTAATTTTCTATGACTTCACTCCTTTTTTCCAATGGCAACTGCTTTGGAAAATTTGCAATTGTAGCCAGGCACTGAGGCACAGGCCTATAAATACCACAACTGGAGATAGAGGCAGGAGGATCACCACTGGAGGTCAGAGGCAGCCTGTGTAAATTTGCAAGACAATGTCTCAAGATGGAAAATAAAATAAAGGGGATGGGGGTGCCACACAGTGGAAGAGCACTTGCAAAATGCATGCAAGGCCCTGGATTCAACACTTTGCCAATACCTCATAAATAAATACATTTGTAGTGTATCTGTCACTTTTAAATATATGTAAATCATTTAAAAAGGTGAATAAGACTCCTTTCAGTTTAGAACCAGTAATCATTCTCAAAAATCTAGAGATTATCTCTGTGAAATGCCTTCTAAAGTTACAACCTGTCATCAAAATATGAGGAGTTTGCTTTCCCTTCAGATGAAGCCATTTGGTGCCAATTACAAAGTGGATATAAGAAGAAGTATGTGTGATGAAAGGTCCTGTTAAGTTCTCTTACTTGAGAACTAGGTGTTTTGTCTTTTGTTTTGGCTTCTTTGCAGTATTGGGTGATTGAACTCAAGGCTGTGAACAAGCGAAGCAAATCCTTTACCATCAGTGGCACCCTCAGAGTCTTTTTTATTTTTTATTTTGAAAAAAGGATCTTCTTAAATTGAGAAGGCTGACTCTGGCCTTGAACTCATAATCTTCCTGCCTCAGGCTCCTGAGTTGCTGGGATTACAGGTGTGCACTACAGTGCTTGACGAAGCTAAGTATTGTGTATTTTAAATAAACATGCCTATTATGTATGACCTATTTGGTTTTCTGAAAGCATGAGTTTTCTTTTTGCCTTTCCAGTGTCTTAGGGGTTACCTGTGATGTCACACTCTGTTTTAATGTTTACTTGATCATGAAATTGTATCCTTTCTCCTTTACTTTGGAGGGGAATTATCTAGTTTGGTAAAAGATTGCTTCTAGCTATACTGTCCCAACCATTGTCTTGCTCTCTTTCATTCTTTTTTCCTTGTCCCCCTCTGTCTCTCACACACATACACAAAAGCACAAACACACAAGCATATGCTTGTACATACACATACCACAATGCCTATTTCCTTTTATGGATGTGAGCTCCTTCTGGGAAAGTCATAAACTGCTGCATTTGTTAATCATCGATTTATTATAAACTATTTATCATGAGACTACAATATCCTATGCATTTTGGATAAGGAAATGGAAGTTGTGATCTTTGCCCCCAAGACATGTGGTTGCACTGAATGGAAGATGGAAACCACAATTCTATAGTATAGTGGACAGTCCTGTGAGAATTCCTTTCTAAAACACAAATCCTATTTAAGGGAATCAAAATCTTACAATTGGTAGGTGGTGTCAAATGCATTTAGATCTTATTGGAGAAGTGTGTATTATAATTCTTTATTGTTTCCAGACATTTTTGCTACATTTCATGAACCTGATTAATTACTTTGTTCTTGTGGTGAAATATTTGTGTCTTTAAAACTCTTCCCTTTCTGCTTGAGCAAGTTTGAGTGCAATTATCTTTTCTTACAATATAATGATTTATGGCTAAATTGAATAAAACATAAGTACTATAAATAAGGACATACAAAGTGCAGTTGAGAATGAGATGTCTGAGGTATGTAAATCATAGGAATTATGTTCTGGAGATACAAGGTGAGGGAATTATACCAATTATATTTGATGAAATTCATTTTCAGTGGAGTAGAGATAAATGCTTGCTGTCATTAATTCAACACACATATTCTTAAAACTATTTTAAATTAATATTTGGATATTTGATTCACTCAACATTGATTATTTTTTATCCTCAACTTCAAGGAATTTTAAATGATTTCTGTACTGCTATTATGATTTTTTTCCAAAAACAATATTTTATGTGCCAATAGTTAGCTTTCTACAGCACTTTATAAATAATGTTAAAATTTTCCTCTCTTAAAATATCTTCCAGAAAAAATTTATTTTCTATGCAATAAAGTATTAGGATAATCTTATATGTGAATTACATCCCCAAACTTTCTGCCCCCATCTGATACAGATGCAACTGAGTTTCAGTAGCCACTCATCATTCTTCACTTGTTTGTTGAAATGTATTGAATTTGCCTATGATTTATGGTAAATTTAGTGATGAAAAGAAATAATATGTCTCAATAGGCCTTCAGATTGGAATATAACATTGAGTAGATTTGCAATTTTGAATTCTGAGTTCTCTTCATCTTAGGCATGGGACATTTATTACTTTGAGCTTTAGCTCCCTCATAAGCAATTGAAGAGGTACCTGCAACAGCCTTCAGGCTCTATAAGTGTAATTGTAAAAGCAGAAAAGTTACTTTCTACTCTATCACCTTATCTGGCATAATAGAATAATGGAGTCAGAGCTATGAATTTTTAATATTGTTTTTGTATCATAGAGTCCATATTTGGGCAATTTATCATTAGATATCCAATGGTAAACATATATAAAAAATGCCAAAACACTGAAACCTAGACTGTGCCGGTCATAGTATAGCCAATCAAAAAAATTGATCAACAATGTTGAAAAAAATTTAGCATTTAAAATTAGTAATATTTATGATTCAGGAACAATTGAGATATTTCAATTGCAGAACAAATAATTTTATAATCTAAGGACAATATTTTGCCACTATAAACTATTTTTTAAATGATGATAATATATGCTAAAATATTGCAGTAGTTGCTTTTGAATGATCTTTAGCAAAATTTTACTTGCATGAGATATTAAAGATATTCTTAGATAATTTCTGCATTTGATTGAATCCTCTTACTTGGGAATAGGCACAAATAAGGGTCTCTTTCAGCCATTTGGCCACATAACTATTTTCCAAATCTATTGGTGTAAGCAAGATAGCCTATCCAGGGCTGCATTGGTTTCTTGAAACTACTCTATGGATGCTCCAAAAATTCTTGGATCTTGTGTCTTCCCAGTTCATTTAAAGCAGCTTCCCCTTTGTCCTTCAGTACCATTAGTTCCTGGTCATACGCAACCTCTTGAAATGTTTGGTTATCCCTCAATTCTTTTGGGTATAATGACTCTGTATATTCCTTCCATCTTCTTTTGATGATGTCTGCATCATTTAATATTTTCCATATAGAGTACTCCACTATTGTTACTCAAGTCTAGAATTTTTTCTTCCATTCTTTAAGCATGAGAAAAACAGAGTACAGTCTTCCATTTTGGATTTCTATCTCCATCTCTTTGTCAATGCCATTATAATATTTGATTTTGTCTTTTCTAGCTTCCCTTGTTGAACTTCCCTTTGCAATCTTCTGTTTAGTTCCTTAACTTCCTTATGACTTACTTTAACTTTAGCTGCTTAATGTTCATGAGCAAGTTTCAGAGTCCCTTTTGACAGGTAATTTGGTCTTTCTATTTTCTTGTCTTTTTAATGACCTTTTGTTTTCCTCATGAATGATATCTTGGATGTCATGCCACAATTCTTCTGGTCTTTGATCATAAGTGTCTAAAGCATCAAGTCCATTCTTAAGGTAGTCTTTACTCAGGTGGTAGATACTGAAGGTCATACCTTGGCTCTCATAAGATTGTCCTAATTTTCTTTAGTTTCTGTTTGATTTTGTATATGAGCAGTTGATGGTCTGATTCAGAAACAGCATCCAATCTTGTTCTGACTTAATGATATTGAGGTTTTCCATCATCTCTTTCCACAAATGTAGTCAATTTGGTTCCTGAATGTTTCATCCGGTGAACTCCATCTGTGTTGTTATGTGCTTTCACATTGTATCTAACTCATAGCAACCCTATGTACAACAGAATGAAACACTTCCCAACTCTGTGCCATGCCCAGTTTGTCTCCTATTCATAGGGTTTTTGATGGCTGATTGTTTTGAGATTGCTTTGGGAGTGGATTGCCACATACCTTTCCCATTTTTGTCATGCTGGGGATTGAACCTAGGGCCTCAGAAAGTGGAGAGCAGAACTGTACCAACTGAACTAAACCCAACTCCATGTGTATAGGCACTGTTTATGTTTGTGAAAAAATGCATTTGCAATGAAAATGTTGTTGTTCTGATAAAATTTTATCATGCTATATCCAGTAATTTTCCTGCCACAAAGGACATATTTTCCAACTACTGAGTTGCTTTCTTTGTTTCCAACTTTTGCATTCCAGTGACCAGTAATTATCAGTACATCCTTATTCTGTGTTCAAATTATTTCAGATTTTAGGAGCTGCTAAAAATTTTCCCTATCTTCATTTATAGTCTTAGTGATACGTGCACAAATTTGAATAATAGTCATATTGACTGGTCTTCCTTCTAGGTGTATAGATATTATCCTATCACTGACAGCATTGTACATCAGAACAGAGAGATTTTTTTTTTTGATGATAATGAATACAATCCCATTTTTCTTTAAGTTGTCATTCCTGGCATAGTAGACCATATGATTATCTAACTCTAAATGGTCCATACCAGTCCATTTTAGCTCACTGATGCCTAGATTGTTGATGTTTATGCACGCTATTTCCCTTTGGGTGATTTCTAACTTCCCTAGATTTATGCTATGTACATTCGAAATTCCAATTATTAATGAATGTTTACAGGTGTTCCTTCTCCTTTTGAGTTGTGCTACATCAACAAATGGAGATCCCTACTGCTTTACTCCATTCTCATCCTTAATATCAACTCTACTTTGAGGAAGCAACTCTTCCCAAATTCTCTTTTGGGTGCCTTTCAGTCTGGTAGGTTCATTTTCTGGCACTATATATAATAGTTTTTCACTGCTATTCATCAATTTTTCAATGGCTAATTATTTAGGGAGTAGGTTGTTGACTCCTTCTCACTAGTCTGTTTTAGTCTGGAAGCTCAGCTGAAACCTGTCCACCATTGGTGACCCTGCTGATATCTAAAATACTAGTGGCATTGCTTTCAGCATCACAGCAACACACAAGCCTCCACAGAAATACAAGCTGACAGACACATGTGGGATTTTTGATAATACTAAAAGTAAATATTGAAAAATACTAAAGATTTTTCTATCCTGTAATATTCTCTGTCTTTTTCTGCAAATATTCTGGAAATTTTATGATTAATAATAGTACTATTAGGATATAAATAGATGTGAAATTGTAGACACTCTGTTTTCTTGTTGGTACTAGAAAATTATACTCTGCTCTCTTATTGCCAGTATATACTATAGTGCAAATATCCATCTAATGGTCATAATCCATTAAAACTTTGTAGTTGAACGTTTACAAGTCATAATTTATAGTTACTACCAGCCACTTCTTGCATTGCAAAGATCTTTAGTAAATATGTTTTTGGAGAAGCTTCCTAGTGTTCTGCGAGGAGCTCTTCTTACAGAAGATAAATTCTTCAAAAGAAGCAGCTGGGTAAACTACACTATATTACTATTGATGATGTCTCCACCAGTGTACTTTTTATCTAGATTTTGAACTGTAGCCCTCTTTTGTTTATTCAACTATTCCTTGTATAATCCTCTCACCCACAGCTATCTTTCTGAGTGAAATTCAATTAGTGATATCATGAGTATAATAGCACTTGCCATTCTGCCAACTATTTTGGACATTAGAGAACAAGCATCTTTTAGAACCACTGTGGCATCGGATCCCATCAGATCTCAGAAGGTAGGCAGGGTCAGGCCTGGTTAGTACATAAATGGGAGACCACCTGGGAATACCAAATCCTGTGGGTTTGGGAGAAGGACCTGAGATCCACTCCAAAACAAAAAAAAAAAAATCAGCCATTGAAAACCCTATGAGTAGCAGAGAAGCAATGACAATAGTGCCAGATATGGCACAGTTGTTGTTGTTGTTGTTAGGTGCCATCAAGTCGGGATCCGACTCATAGCGACCCTCTGTACAACAAGGGAAACACTATTGTCAGTGCTTCTCTGCTGTTCATAGGGTTTTCAATGGCAGATGGATTTTTGGGAGGGGGTTGCCAGGTCCTTCTCCCAAGCCTACAGCTTCTGGTGTTCCCAGGCGGTCTCCCATCCAGGTACTAACCAGGCCCGACCCTGCTTAGCTTCAGAGATCTGACGGGATCAGATGCCACAGGGCTACAGCTGCAGGCATGGCACAGTATTGGGTAGTATTTCATTATATTGTACATAGGGTTTCTATGAGTCACATCTGACTCAATGATACCAAAGAACAAATAACATAGTCTTCTAACTTTTTATTTGAGCTTTTCTATTAGATGAATAGTGATATCTTAATTGTAGTTTTAAAAATAGATTTCATACAGTACTGATGTTGCTGATATTTTTGCATATTTTTATTTTACATCTGTACATTCACTGCCACAAAACTTCTGTACATGTTCTTCTGCATTTTCTACTTAAATTGTTTGTTTTTATACAGTTGGGTTATGAGAATTCCTCATATATTTTTCAAAGTTCCTTATATATTCCAGATTGATGTTTGTTGGATAATTGGTTTGAAAATGTCTCTTGTTAGTGGTGTGGCATTTTATTCTCTTAACAGCCCATTCAGGTTTTTTTGCTTTTGTTGAATAATTCAATTTAATTAATGACCAATTAATGAATTATGCTTTTCAATAAATTTGCTATATCATGCCATATTCAATACATCATTGCCTATCCATAGAACCTAAACATATTTTCTCATAACTTAAAATTTTTTATTGTTCCATGTTTTATATTCAGCTATATGATTCATTTTGATGTAAATTTTTATAGCATTGAGTTTAGAATGTTTCTTTTTCTATTTTTCATATGTGACTCTTCAATGTTTCCAGCAACATTTGCTGAAATACTATAACTCCTGCATTCCTTTGGTTTACCTCATGTTTCAACAATTACCTGGGAAAACTTGTATAGATCTCTTTCTTGATTCTTTACTATATCTATCTCTGTGTCTGTCCTCTGCCAGTTCTACATAGTATCACCTGTGATAAAAGGCCAACTTTAAATCTTAATTTTGAATAGGATAATTTCTCCTACTCTTTTTTTTTCAAAATTTTAACCAATTTTGTGACCTTATAACTTATATAAACTTAAAGATTAGCATGGCTGCAAATGTTTTCCACATAAGGTCAAGATATAATTTTGTGGAATAATTAGTAGTAATTTTTCAAGTGTTTGGAATAAGCTCTCAATTATGATTATCTGGAGCATGGTATTTTTTCCCACAAGATCTGATATATGCAGATCCACTGTGATTGATGAAGATCAAAGAACATAGCCTTCAGTATGGATTGTGACTAAACATCAACAAAACAAAATTCCTTATAACTAGATCAGGATGCAACTTCACAATAAATGGAGAACAAATTGAGGTTGTCTATGAATTTGCTTTACTTGATTCTGTAGTCAAGACCCATGGAAGCAGCAGTCAGTAGTCAAAAGACACATTGCTTTGGGAAAAGATGTGGCAAAAGATATCTTTAAAGTATTGAAAAATAAAGATGTTACATTGGAGGTGAAGGTGTGCCTGACTCATGCCATGGTATTTTCAGTCACATCATATGGTTGTGAAAGCTGGACACTGAATGAGGAAGACGGAGAAGAATTAATGCTTTTGAATTGTGGTGCTGGAAATGATTATTGAATATACCACAGACTGCCCAAAGAACCAACAGATCTGTCCTAGAAAAAGTGCAACCACAGTGCTCCTTGGAAGCAAGGATGGCTAGATTGTGTCTTACTTATTTTGAACATGTAGTCAGGAGGGATCAGTCCCTGGAGAAGGACATCATATTTGGGAGAGTGGCAGGTCAATGAAAAAAATGAAAACCATCCACTAGATGGATTGACATAGTATCTGGAACAATGGGTTTAAACATAAAAAAGATCCTGTATACTGACCCAACTGTAGGGATTGCTATCTTCTTGATGTTGAGGCACACTACATACTGAAAGCTGTCTTCTCTTATCTTCATCAATAGATGTTTCAAATCCTCTTCAGTTTCAGTAAGGAAAGTTATGTCATCTGCATAACACAGGCTGGTAATGACCCTTCCTCCAATCCTGATGCCACATTATTCTTCATAAAATACAGATTATCCAGGGAAACTTCAAAAGAAGGTGGAAGGAATACACAGAGTCATTATGCCAAAATGAATTGGTGAACGATAAACAATTTCAAGAGTTTATATATGAACAGGAAGCAACGGTACAGAAGGAAGAAGTGGAAGCTGCCTTTGCAGGAATTCCCAAAGCACAAAGTTCCAGGAATTGATGGAATGCCAATTTAGGTATTTTAATAAACAAATGCACCACTGGATGCTAACTCTTTTATGCCGAGAGATTTGCCAAATAGCAACCTGGCCAACTGACTGGATGAGATCCATGTTTGTGCCCATTCCCAATACAGGAAATCCAACCGAATGTGAAAATTATTGAACAATATCATTAATATTACATGCAAGTAAAATTTTGCTAAAGATCATTCAAAAGCAAGTACAGCAGTATCTTGACAGGGAACTTCTAGAAAATCAAGCAGGATTTAGAAGAGGGTGTGGAACTGGGGATATAATTGCTCATATCAGAGGGATATTAGCCAAAAGCAGAGAATAACAAAAAGATGTCTATCTATGTTATTATGCAAAGACATTTGACTATGTGGATCATAACAAGTTGTGAATAACACTATAAAGAATTTGAATTCAAGAGCACTTAATTGTACACGTGAAGAATCATTACCTGGACCAGGAGATAGTCATTCAAAAAGAACAAGGAAACATTGACTGGTTTAATGTCAAGAAAGGTGTACATCAGGGCTGTATTGTCTTCAATATCTATGCTGAGTAAGTAACCTGAGAAGGTGGATTTATTTTCTGTAAGACTTCTTTGTAATTATTTTTAAAAATATGTCTACCAGTAATAAAAATCTTACTTTTAATGCATGAGAATGTCATTCATTCTTTCATCCTGAAGTGTGTGTGTGTGTGTGTGTGTGTGTGTGTGTGTGTGTGTGTGTGTGTGTGTGTGTTTGTGCTTGTGTGTGTGTGATCTCTATACATAACAGAATTCTGGGATGTTGTTGGTGTTGTTAGGTGCCATCGAGTTGATTCCGACTCACAGCAACCCTGTGTACAGCAGAAAGAAACAATCACCAATTCTGTACCAGGCACATGATTGTGTAATGCACACAATATTTTTATGCTTGAGCCCATTGTTCTAACCACTATGTTTCTTCTTATTTTGAGTCATGCTATATTGGGGCTGGGATTTAGCTCAGTTGGTAGAGCACTGCGCTGCAGTCTCTGAGGTCCCAAGTTTGATTCCCAGTACCGCAAAAATAGGAGAAGGACCTGGCAATCCACTCCCAAGGCAATCCTGAAACAGTCAGCCATTAAAAACCCTATGAGGGTCGCTATGAGTCGGATACTGACTCGACGGGACCTAACAACAACAACAGCAACAACAACAACAACATATCAGCAAAGCCTGCAGCCATAGCCCTGTGGCATCCGATCCCGTCAGATCTCAGAAGCTAAGCAGGGTTGGGCCTGGTTAGTACTTGGATGGGAGACCGCCTAGGAACACCAGGTGCTGTAGGCTTGGGAGAAGGACCTGGCAACCCCCTCCCAATCAATCTGCCATTGAAAACCCTATGAACAGCAGTGAAGCACTAACAATGGTGTTTCACCTGTTGTACGCAGGGTCACTATGAGTTGGATACTGACTTGATGGCACCTAACAACAACAACAATATCAGCAAAATGTAGTCTCAGGGGCTTTACTTCATTCCTGTCATTAAGGTCGACTCTATTCTGAGAAAGTAACTCTTTCCCAGTTGTTTATAAATGACTGCCAAGTTGGGTGGCTCGTTTTCTGGTACTATATTTGACAGTGTTTCTCAAAGTTTTCCAATGGCTAATTATTTTGGGATAGGGCTGCAGGGTTCTTCTCCATAATTTTAGTATAGATGCCAAGCTAAAACCTGTCTACCATTGGATGGCTGTCTGGTATCTGATATAGTTGTGGCATAACTTTCAGCATCACAGAAACACACAAGCCCCCATAGCATGACAAGCTGACAGACCTATGGGAGAAAATTTTCTTGGACCTACTTATATTATACTATTTACATGTATAAATAGTAACATTGTAATATACAAGTTTATGAAGTCATTCATAATTAGCAATATAAAAGAGTATAAATAAGTATATTTCTCTTTACTTTCTTCTGAATAACTTCTTTGCTGTTTCATATGACATTATATGACTGGATGTTCAATGTTTTACAGCAGTCTTATTGATAATTAGAGGAAGCACATTGTTAAAATTTACACATAAGTGTTTAAGCTACAAACTTCATACTGATATAAGTAGTTATATTGATTCAGAGTTTTTATTTAATACTTTCTATTTATAATGCATTCTATTAAATCTTTCTTTCAAAGTGCTTTTTTATTTTCATATCTTATTTCTCCTCCTCCCCACTTTCTACTCCTTCTTCCCTTCTTCCTCATCCTCCTCCACTCTGTTCTCCACAATTTGCCCCCACATAAATATGTTGCTCTTTGTTTGAGAATATTCTGAATGTTGCTGATTATCTCCAGTGACTAAATATACCTTTCTTCAATGAAATTTCCACACTGGTCTTCTTTCAAGTATCAGTAATAAACTATCTCCCTGATATACTAACTTAGGATATAACTTTAAATATATTTTTTACCCATGAATATGATGGTGATACATGAACAATTTGATAAATTTTGAAGAAATTCATCCTTTTGTGCAATTATTATACCTTGTGCTGCCATTAATAAACCACTATATTAGCTTGTGGAAAAGTATTTGCTTTCAAAATTTTGCACATATTTCATCAAAGAGCAATTGCAATGACCTTGTCTAAATAAAGTATCATAACTGTTGACTCTTTTTAAACACTTTTCTATGTTTTCCTATTTAAATTGTGTTTATGACAACATTTGCTATAAAAGAAGGTGCACTTTTTTTAGTAAGTGAAGAAACTTTCTATGTATTCACAGACTAAGGATTCCTTTTTAGGAACTAACTAGCAATATTTTCTTTTTCATTTCACTGTGGTTACCAAGTAGTTAACTAGCTATGTAAATGAATGAAATAAATGAAAGAATAATGCAAGTTAAGTCTGCAGCTGTAGCCCTGTGGAATTCCATCCCGTCAGATGTCAGAAGCTAAGCAGGGTCAGGCCTGGTTAATACTTGCATGGGAGACCTCCTGGGAACACCAAGTGCTGTAGGTTTAGGAGATGGACCCGGCAACCCACTCCCCAAAATCAATCTGCCATTGAAAACCCTATGAACAGCAGAGAAGCACTGACTGTAGTTTCACCTGTTGTAGGTAGGGTCGCTATGAGTCAGATACTGACTCAAAGGCATCTAACAACAACAACAACAACAACAACAACAACAACAACAACAACAGCAACAACAACGCCGCAAGTTAAAAGGCCAGGTGTTAATTTTGTTGTTGTTAGGTACCATCTTGTCTGGTCCAACTCATGGTGACACTAGATACAACAGAACGAAACACTCCCTGACACTTAGCAATGCCAGCAGTATGTCGGGCTTTCTGTGCTATTAATAGGGTTTTCAGTGATGGATTGTTTCAGGAGTGGGCTTCCAAGTCCTTCTCCCTAGCCTGTAGCACCTGGTATTCCCTGACAGTCTCCCATCCAAGGAGTAACCACGCTGACCCTGCTTTGCTGCCGAGACCAGGCAGGATCAGATGCCAAGGTTCTATGGCTGCAGATGAGTTTTGCTAATTAGTATTGGCTTGCTTCCAGCTACAAATAACTATTAAATTAAAGGGAAAAAAGCTAGCAAGGATTTTGCTTACAGGATGTCAGATTCAAAAATAAAATGGTGATTACTTCACTGCTGATCACTATAGCTATTAGGCATGCTAAAGCTTTTACAAATCTTTGAATATATTTCATTGCTACTTTGGGATGAAACAGTTATTTTGGTAAAAAGCCCATAGCATCTGTTCTATTATTAATTACAATTGAATCTATTTATTAGGATTTTATGGTCACTAAGTTTTCCTAAGTGTGTAAATATCATACATTTATTTCCAGATTTACAGATCCATGTCATCTTCAATGTTTACTCAATTTTCAAAAGTGTTCATTTATGCAAAGCAACATATGCATAATAACTTTAGAAGTTTTAAAGCCCAATGACTTATAAATAGCTTTTTATACTGCCAGCTTCTTTCTTTTTCTTTTTTTTTAAATTGGCTTTGAAGATACGACTTCTATAAATGCCTTCCCACATTAGAATTCTATTTAATGAGATAGATAACTCCATGCTCCTGTTTTCATCTTCTCTTTCTTAGTGTAGACACATCATTCAACACTTGCTTTTCTCTGAATTACCATCCATCTTTATGATGATTTACTTTGCCTTTTTGTTCTATCTTGATGTAGTCAAAGTGTGTTTCCATATCTTTTGGGATAAATTCACCATAATCTTGAAAGTAAGTGAGTTCATATGATTCATTGTGATTTTCAGCAAGTTTCTTCAGTGTGACTTTGCATTCATAAAGTCAATGACATTTGCTACTTAAATAGAATTAATCTGTAAAACACACATCTAAGTTTGCATGATAATTAATACTTATGGGCAAATTCTTATAAGTAAAGGGTTTTGTTAGTCTCCTGATTTCATTATACGTCATGTTGTTGTTTTTAATAGAAATATGTATGAGTTAAAAAATTGTAAATATTTCCAAGAACTTATTTCTAACATTTAACAAACTCATTGAGATAAACTATGATTGACCTAGATGTATCAGATGTATCAGTGTCTTTTCTAAATCAGTGGTGATGTTATATGGGGTAGAAAAGGAAAAACTGTATTATTATTCTCCAATTTCAGATAAGGTGTCACTAGATTAATTTTTAAAATTTTAAGTGTTGCTATATTTAAAATCCAATTTATTATGTACTATTTTAAATAATTCACATATAATAATTTTAATAGCAACATTAAATTAGCATTATTATAAATTTCTATAAATAATGTATTATTTTTCATTATTAACTTAGAATTGATTAGAGAGGTACTTCAATACTGCAATCTATCTTTGGCACAGGGCTCCAGTTTATATAAGACACTGATATAAGTAAGACACTGAAAATTAAATCATAAAAATTTATAGAGAGTGTAAAATTTAGAGACATATTATTCAAATAGCCAAAATGACTACCAAGGAAAATGTAGGCAAATACTTTTTATAAAAAAAGCATACTAGTCTTTGGAGAGTTACAACTAGTGTTTCAAGGTTTGATATGCAGACGTATTTTTAGAAGGCTTTTCTGTCTAACGTAGCACTTGTATGAATGAGCATGAAACAGAATTTTCCTGTTTATGTACAAATACAATGTTGGTCAATCAAAAGTATTCGTTAGATTTTTTTATAAAGAACATACAAATTAACATTACTGTCCCACAATGTAACAGAACGGCAATTATAGGCAAAATTATTTTAAAGGAGTTGTGACAGAGAATTACTCTTAAAAGAAAACAGAAAAAAATAAATCAGACAAATCATTAATAACTTTTAGTGTAGGAAGAGATGTGGATTTTAAATTGAGCACAGCATTATTTGAGATTTGCTTATTGACATTTAATATTGACACTTATTTATAGAAATTTCAAGGAGTTATCCTGGTAAAACATAATCAAAATTATATACTTATGTATTCAGGTTAATTAAATGGTACAACAGTATATCATCACTTCAGAATAAATATTGGAAAAACTAAATGTCAGTCAATTGTAAAATTGCTTAAAAAGTAAAAGACATTACATACAGAAAAGAAAATGAATATTACACATCTATTGCATAGATAAAAATTTCATATCTCAACACTCTTTTATTATATATAACATATTTTAATAACAAAATTCAAACTATAACTCTTGTTTCTCATTGGAAATATGTATATATAATTATAAATATGAAAATTATATTAAATTATAATTTAATTTTTTGCAATATTGAGTGAGTTTTAACCCAGGGTCTCGTACATACTAGGCACGTACTCTACCACTGAAATGAATCCCTACCCACCTCTTCCTTTTTTTTTTAAATGAAATAAGGTTTTGCAAATTTTTCAGGCTGCTTCTGGCCTCAAGTTTGTGACCCTCTTGCCTCAGCCTCCCAAGTTGCTGGATTCCAGGCCTGTACCCTGGTGCTTGGTTTGAACTTATAATTTTAAAAGTGAAAAAAAAAATGCAGAAGTTTTATCACTTGGAGTTGTTAATATATGCCTTGTATATATGTTAACTGACATAAAACGTGAGTGCTACCAGTTATCTGGGGTGAAAAACTATATAACTATGGAATGATGATAAAACAGTGAATGCATTATATTCAATATTTTGAAATTAGAGAATAGTTAAGACCTACAGAAGAGAATATGTAACACGTGTTAACAAACATAAAATGAATTATATGTACTCACATTAAAATCTAGCACAATTTAAAATAAAATTTTTGAAATTGGTCTGGTAACACCTTAAATGAAACTGAAAAACTAAGGTTTTCTCTTTCTACCTCATATAAAAATACCACTAATTTAGAAAAGACACTGATACTTTTGGATAAATTATAATTTACTTCTGGCAGTTTACTAAATGTTACAAAAAATGGTGCATATATCTTTATATACAATGTGAACTGAGAGGTAAGATTGCTTTGTTAAAGCAACCTCTTTTTATTTTATGTTTTAGGAGGACATCAAAGATGATAATACATTTTATACTTGGCCAGTTTAAATAAGAATGACAAAGTTTTAGTGTAGTCAACAAAGAATGGAGATATTCCACGTTTGTAGAGGACAAAAAAAGTCTTAATTAAAAAATATTCCCTTCCAAAAGAAGAAAACACAAGAGATAATAATATAGTACAATTAGGTCAATAGGTAATGCAAAAATATAGAGCATTAGAAAATCTGAGTACCTTTTTGTATGTAAAGGTCTTTATTTGAATATCATAAATCAAAACAATTTTTCAGCAACTCCCTATTAAGTAAGGTCACTATGTTCTGAGAAAGAAGTCACTGGAACCAATTCAGTAGCAAGTCACTGGATAATTTTAAACATAATAATAATAATAAACTTCCAGCCTCAGTGTTCAGTGACTAGTTCATATTCTCAGCAGAGCTATCAAGGCCTCATTCAGAGCATTAAAATTGAATAACACAGTGATACTAAGAATTGCTCCCTTAGGTTTAGAGTTGACTGAGCTTTAAATTGCCTGCCTTCTATTGACTATTCAATTCTCCCAGTCAATTGATAAATAAAATACTTTGGTCATCAGTGCTGCTAATCTACTTTCATGATACTTGCTATTCTCGACACATTAGATTAGCTCTCTTTGTTTTTTGAATTTAAGATTCAGGTCAAGTCAAATGGGGTTTATGTCATTAGAAATTGTCAGGCATGGCTCCTCCTGGGAAATTTGAGGATTTTTGTGAAATAAGCAGCTCTTTCTAAAACCAAAAGAGAACAATATGATTTCTGTTGTGTTGGAATATTGGCTTTTGTCCTATGGAAAATAATCCTACCAAAATAAAATATTGGGAAACTCCCATTTCATCAATATCAATATTTTGTAGAATTTGCTATGACCAGACCATATTCTTCTAATGATTTAGTCTTTCATATTGATAGTTAATATAGTTTATTTACTTGTTTAAAAAAGTCATAAGGGGAGTTTTACCCTTTTTCTATTTCCCCAAGTAATTTCATATGAAAAAATCTACAAATCAAAATGAAAAATAAACAATGAATATAATTTGATTTCTTTGTGCTATTGTTTATATATGATATTTTATATGATACAGCAAACATATGTTGTCTCTGTTGTTCAGTGCCATCAAGTTAGTGTCTAATTCAGTCACTTTGTGTACAATAGGCAAAACAGTATTGTTGATGCTTATCTGCTATTCATAGGGCTCTTAATGGCTTATTGTTTTACTGGGAGTGGGTTGTTGGGTCCTTCTCCCAAACCTGCTATTCCCAGGTGGGATCCTATTCAAGTAATCACCAGGCCTTACCCTGCTTAGCTTCTGAGATCTGACATGATTGGACACCACAGTGATACAGCTGTAGGCAAAGCTAACAAATACACTGATAAAATTTAGAAAACAAGAACCATATAAAAGAAAAAAAATATACCTACTCTTAAAAATCTTAGAAAAAAATTTAATATTTTGATATATTTTTTCCAAATTTTTCTACACATACATTCAAATTGTATCTACATAATTTTCATTGACTTTTTTCTGCTATGTGGATACATGAACATTTTCTCATGGTTTTTATTTTTCATACAGATTTTAATTGCTATATAATGTTCTATTCAGGAAGAAGTATTTTCTTAATTTTTCTTGGTTCAATTATTTTCTTAATTTTTCTTGGTTCAATTATTCCCTTAGATATTTATTTTTTCTATCAAACATTAATCTATGTTTTGCTGTGGACTTATTGTGCAGATGTGAATAAAGTCCATAATCAGTTGACAAAGAGAAATTATCCCAGATAATATGGGAGTCTTTGATTTAATTAGCTGAAAGATATTAAGAGTATAAATACAGTCAGGAGTTCGTGCCTGTAATTGCAGCACTGAGGACGCTGACAGAAGAGGTTCATGAGTTTGTGGACAACTTAGCCTACACAGTGAGTTCTAGGAGAGCAAGACCTATATGACAAGACCTTCTTTCAAAAGAAAGAAAAAATGAGTGAGTGAATAAATAATAAGTAGCAGAAAAAATGACTTCCAGAAGAGTAACTGACTTCTGAATGCGCAAGATACTTCAGGCTACCATTTCAGCTATCCTGATTTGTGGATTTTGAGTTTGCCTTGCTCATCTCCACAATCACATAAACTAATACCCCCACCTTTAAAAATAGTCTGTCTTTCTGTGCTATCTACCTTTTTTTTTTTTTTTTTTTTTTTTTTTTTTTTTTTTTTTTTTTTTTTTTTTTTTTTGTACTGGTTGCTGACCCTAGGGACTTACACAAGGTAAGTAATCATTCTACTACTGGATTATACCCAAAGACACATTTTCATTTTTTTTAATTATTATTTTGAGACAGGGTCTCATTAAGTTGCAGAGGCTGCCTCAGACCTTGAACATAAACTTGCAATCCTCCTACCTCAGCCTCCCAATTGGTGGACTTAAAGGAATGTGCCACAGTGAAAAACAAAACATATATATATGGGGCTGGGATTTAGCTCAGTGGGTAGAGCACTGCGCTGCAGTCTCTGAGGTCCTGAGTTCAATTCCCAGCACCACAAAAATGGGAGAAGGACCTGGCAATCCACTCCCAAGGCAATCCCGAAACAGTCAGCCATTGAAAACCCTAGGAGGGTCGCTATGAGTCGGATACCGACTTGACGGCACCTAACAACAACAACAACATATATATATATATATATTTATATATATGTATATATATATACATATATATTTATATATATATATATGCACATACATACACATACATGTTCTTGTGTTGTTCTTGTTAGGTGCTGCCGAGTCGGTATCCAACTCATAGAGACACTCATGGGATTTTCAATGGCTGACTGTTTCGGGATTGCCTTGGGAGTGGATTGCCAGGTCCTGTTCCTATTTGTGCAGTGCTGGGAATTGAACTTGGGACCTCAGAGTCTGCAGCGCAGTGCTCTAACAACTGAGCTAAATCCCACCCACATATGTATATATATATATATATATATATATATATATATACACATATATATATACATATATATGTATATATATACACATATATATGTATATATATCTATATATACACATATATATGTGTATATATAATATATATACATATATATGTATATATAATATATATGCACACACATATATTATATAATATATAATAAATTAAAATAAAATACAATAAAACCAAATATTCTTAATATATATCTCCTATAGATTCCACCTCTCTTGTTGAGTCCTGGGTGATATGACTGATACATCAATTCTACTTTGAAATACGATGGTTGCCCTAGGGTTTACAATGAGTATTTTTACCTATTCTATACACAGCTTCAAGTAATATTATTTTACTTCACAGATACTGATGGGAGAAGGAGTTGGTAGCCCACTCCCAAAACAACCCCCAAAATAATCCACTATTGAAAACCCAATGAATATCAGAGAAGCACTGACATAGTGCTGGGCATGCCACAGTGTTGGGGAGTGTTTTGTTCTGTTGTACATAGGATCACTTTGAATAGGACCCGACTTCAAGGCACCTAACAACAACAACATAGATAATACTGGTAGCTTATATGAGAAAATAATTTATTCTTCCCATCACTTTTGACATGGCTGCTGTAGCTGACCGATGTCTTTATTCCACACACTAGGTCCACCCAATGCATTTTTACTCTCATTACATTAGTCTCTTCATACACAATCTTTGTCCTAAAGATCATGTAACTGTATTGCACCACCATTATATTAGAGCCCTGATGTTATTGTGATAAGAGACAAAGAAGTAACTTGTTCTACATTTTTATTGTTAAATATTGATCTTCTAGTGGGGTTGTTTACTGGGGCTATGGATTTTACAAGTTTCTTAGCTATTTTTCTCCTTAAATGAGACACAAAGCCTAGAGTGGAATGGAGTGAGGAAGAGGTCTTTTTTTCCCTTTGGGGATAAAGTTTTGGCAAAATCTTTCCCACTGGAGTATAATCCCTTATTATAAAAGTTCTGTGCATATTTCATAGGTGTAGTCTTCCACAATGGCATCCAGACTGAGCCATGAATGGTTCTTTCTGGTTTATCCACTATAAGCCTTGAATTTCTGGGGCTTCCCCAAAGATTGTGAGATTTGCAGTGTTTTTCTATTCTCTTCCTACTCCAAATTCTGGTTCCTGCAATTCATCACAATTTCTACCTTACTGCTTACTATGGTTTGACAACCACTCCTCAGATACCCATGTTTTAAAAACATTACTTTTCATGATATTTTAATGTTATTTTGCAATGGGGCTTTAGAGACATAATTACACTTAGATGAGATAATGAAGGTTGGATCTACACACGTACATTAATGTCTTTATGAGAAGAGGCAGGGAAAACAGAAGTAGCCTTCTTACTCTGTCTTGCCCTATGATGCTATCTGCTTTGCTATGACAGAGCCAGAAGCCCCTCACTATATGGCAAAAACATGCTCTTGTACCTTAATTCTGAGCAAAATAAGCCTTTGTTGTTATTGTTGTTACATGTTGGTGAGTGTATGTCTGACTCATATCGACCCTACAACAGGCGAAACACTATTGTCCGTGCTTCCCTGCTATTTGTAGGGTTTTCAAGGCCAATTGCTTTTTTGAAAGTGGGTTGCAGGGTCCTTCTCCCAAGCCTACAGCACTTAGTATTCCCAGGTGGTCTTCCATCCAAGTACAAACCAGGTACTGCCCTGCTTAGTTTAGGAGATCTGACAGGGATCAGATGCCACAGTGGAATGGCTATAGGCAAATAAGCCTCTATTCTTTGTAAATTACTTGGTCTCAGTTATTTTCTTGGAGCAAGAGAAAGCAGACTAAGGATGTGCTGGCAAACAGATGTCACCTATGGCTCTGGATTTCTCTGTTTCTCCAGTTTAGGAGGTGATATGTCATTAACCCTCAGTTGCCTGTTACTGTCAAGGAATTTGATTAATTTTTCCCCAGATTTTTCCAGTTGCAAAGAAACGAATGATAGCAAACAACTTGACTACAAATCAATGTCTTCATGATCTGTTGCAGTATCTCATTTCAATCCTAATGCTATTGATTTAAATATTCTTTCCAGTACCCTTAATGAATTTTGATAGCAGTTTATCAATCTTTGGATACTTAAAAAATGAACTCTATTTTCATTGATGGGCTGGGATTTAGCTCAGTTGGTAGAGCACTGCTCTGCAGTCTCCGAGGTCCCGGGTTCAATTCCCAGCAAGGCAAAATGGGAGAGGGATGTGGCAACCTACTCCCAAGGCCATCCCGAAACAGTCAGCCATTGAAAACCCCTATGAGGGTTGCTATGAGTCGGACTCGACTCGACGGCACCTAACAACAAAAACAACAACAACAACAACAATTTTCATTGATTTCTCTTTTGTTTTGCTAATTTCAATTTCATTGGTATCAATTCTATATTATTACCATCTTCTACTTGCTTTATATTTATTCTCTTCTTTTGATAGTTTCTTCAGGTAAGAAGTTAGACTGTATGATAAATTTTATTTAAGCATTAATCACTATAAATTTTCCCCATCACTACATGGGTTCTATTATATAAATTTTGTTGCATTTTCATATGTATTCAGTTCTGAGTACTCTTTATGTTATTTACAATTTCCTGATTGATTTCCCCATTATACATAAGTGAGTTATTGTCCTTCTAAATATGTAATTTCCTTTTTGTTATTGATTTCCAGTTAGATTCAATTATTGTAAGATTTAAGAGAAGAATATACTCAGAAAAAAATTGTAATTTTCATTATTTAAAACTGGGAAGGTTTCTTTTTCAGACTCAGGTGAGACTCTAAAATTTTACTTTTTGTTCATAATTGTCCCATAGATCCCTGAAGCCTTTGCTCAACCATCTGCATTTCAAATTTCTTCTCTATATTATTTTTAGGTAGAGTGACTTCTATTAACCTGTCATCAAGAATATTGATTCATGGTCATCTCCATTCTACTACTGAGATCACCAGTCAAGATTTATATTAATTATTTTTATTTTTTCAGTCCCATAATTATCATATAGCTTTTTATTTTTAATTCAAAGTAATTTTGCTCACCCATATTTATCTGTCAGTTTTTCTTGGTATGAGGGCTTGTATGTTGCTGTGATGCTGAAAGCTATGTCAACAGTATTCTGATAACATCAGGGACCATCTTGGTAGACAGGTTTCAGTTAAGCTTCCAGACTAAGACAGACTAGGAATGAGGACCCAGCAGCCCAATCCCAAAATAATTAGCCATTGAATACCCTATAAATAGAGGAGTATTGTCAAATATAGTGATGGATAATGAGCCCCTTGCCTCCAGGCTCAAGTAAGAAGGCACTCAAAAGAAACTAAGGAAGAGGTACCTCTCAAATTAGGGATGCCTTTGATGAAGAGAATGGAACAAGCCCTTGGGACCTCCATATACTGATATGGTGTGATTCAATATAAGAAAAAACTGTAAACTCTCATTAATAAGTAGATTAAAGAATGTATATAGTATGAATATGGGAAAATTAGAAATTGTCAAAAGAGAAATGGATCACATAAATATCCATATCCTAGACATCATTGAGCTAAAATGTACTGGTATTGGCCCTTTTGAATCAGATAATCACATGGTCTATTATGCCAGCAATAACATCTTAAAGAGAAATGTAGTTGCATTAATAATCAAAAAAGACATCTCAAGATCTGTCTTGAAGTACAATGGGTGATTGATAAAAATAATATCCAACACCTACAAGGAACACCAGTTAATATAACTATTACTCAAATTTATGCACCTACCACCAAGACCATGAATGAGGAAATGCAAGATTTTTACCATCTCTCACAGTCTGAAATTGATCAAAAATGCAATCAAGATGCACTGATAACTACTATTGATTAGAATGCAAAAGTTAGAAATCAGAAAGAATGCTCAGTAGTTGGGAAATATGGTCTTGGTGACAGAAACAATGATGGAGATCACATGATAGAATTTTTTTAGACCAATGACTTTTTTATTGCGTGTACATTTTTTTTACCACTGTAACAACAACAAAGACCAGCAACTATACACATGGGACTCACAAGATAGAACATTCAGAAGTAAAATTAACTACATTTGTGAGAGGAGACAATGGAAAAGCTCAATATCAGAAGTCAGAAAAACACCAGGTGATGATTGCCAATCAGACCATCAACAGCTCATAAGCAGTTTCAACATGAATCTGAAGAAAATCAGAACAAGTATATAAGAGCCAAGGTATGATCTTGAGTGTATCACATCTGAGTTCAGAGACTATCTGAAATATAGATTTGATGTATTAGAAACTAATGAATGAAGACCATAGGAGGTGTGGCATGATATCACAGATACCATCAATTAGAAAAGCAAAAGTTTATTTAAAAGACAGGAAAAAAAGAAAAGACCAAATTACATATCAAAGGACACTCTTAAACCTGGCCTTGAACAATGAGTAGCTAAAGTAAAAGATAAACATGACAAAGTTAAAGAACAGTTGACTCCAAAGCATACCTTACAAAGACAAAATCAAATATTATAAGGATATGTGCAAAAAGCTGGAGATAGAACACGAAGTGGGAAGAATATACCTTGTTTTTCTCAAGCTTAAAGAATTGAGGAAAAAATTTGAATGTGACTGCAACAGATAATTGAAAGGGAACTGTCAGGAAATCAAGCTGTATTTAGAACAGTATATGGATCCAGGGAAATCACTGATGATGGCAGATGGTTATTAGCCAAAAGCAGAAGTATATCGATGTTTTATTGTCTATGCAAAAACATTTGACTGTGTAGATAACAACAAATTAGAGATACCATTGTGAAGAGTGGGAATAACATAACACTTTGTTGTACTGATAAGGAGTCTATATATGGACTAGGAGGCCATCCTTTGAGAAGAATAAGGAAATACTCTTTGATTTAAAATCAGGAATATTGTGCGTGAGTGCTCTATTCTTTCACCATACCCCATCAATCTCTAAGCTGAGCAAATAATATGAGAAGCTGGACTTTATGAAAAAGAAAATGTCATAAAGTTAGTATGAAAACTCATTAACCAACTGCAATGTGCAGATGATCCAACTTTACCTGATGAAAGTGAAGATTTTTTGAAACAGTTGCTGATGAATTTCAAATAACACAACCTTCAGTATGGATTGCACCTCCACATCAAGGAAATAAAAGTCTATGCAACTGGGTCAGGAGGCAACTCTATGATAACTGGAGAAATGGTTGAGGCTATCCATGATTTGTTTTACTTGGTTCTATAATCAACACCACCATTGAAAATCTTATGAATAGCAGAGAAGCACTAACAATACTCTTGCCTGTTGTATGTAGGGTCCCTATGAGTCAGACATTGGTCCCTGGGTCCTAACAACAACAAACAGCAATCAACACCCTCAGAAGGAGCAGTCAAGAAATTAAAAGATGCATTGTATTGAGAAAAACTTGCAAAAGACCTCTTTAAAGTTTTGAAATATAAAGATGTCACATTGAAGACAAAGGTGCTCCTGATTCATACTATGATATTTTCAGTCACATCATATGCCTGTTAAAGCTGGATAATGAACAAGAAAGACAAAAGAATACTTTTGAATTACGGTACTGGAGATGAATATTGAATAGACCATAGACTGCCAAAGGGACCAACAGATCTATCCTAGAAGTACAAGCAGAATGGTCCTTGGAAGGAAGCATGGCTACACTCTGTGTTACATATTTTGGACATGTTGTCTGAAGGAACCAATCCCTGGAAAAGGAAATGATGTTTGGAAGAGTGATGAGTCAATGAAAAAAAAGAAGACCCTCAACTAGATGGATTGACATAGTGTCTGCAACAATGGGCCTAAGTAAAAAAGATAGTGTGCATGGCGTAGTGTGGAGGAGTGTTTCGTTTTATTGTATGTAGAGTGGCTATGACTTGGACCCCGGTTGGTGGTACTTTATTACAATTACAGACTTTCATGCACTTGTATGAAACATAGCAGAAAGCCAGAAAGAATGCCTCTCACCTGCTATCCCAGAAGCAAGAAAATTATAAGTTCAAGGCCACAAGAAGACAGCATAACTTAGTGAGACCTGGTCTCAAGATAAAAAAATTTAAAAAGGGCCTGAGGGTGTAGATCACTAGTAGAGTGCTGGCAAATTATTTGTGAGGCCTTAGATTCAACTCTCTACTAAAAAAAATTGTTGTTGTTGTTGTTAGGTGCCATCAGACTCATAGTGACCCTATGTACAGCAGAACGAAACACTTCCGGATTCTGTGTGAGGCAAACAATCTTATTTATGTTTAAGCCCATTGTTGCAGACACTGTGTCAATCCATCTGCTGGAGGGTTTTCCTCTTTTGCATTTACCTGCCACTCTCCCAAATATGATGTCCTTCTCCAGGGATTGATCTCTCCTGACTACATGTCCGAAATATGTAAGATGCAGTCTGGCCATTCTTGCTTCCAAGGAGCACTCTGGTTACACCTCTTCTAAGACAGATTTGTTGGTTCTTTTGGCAGTCCATGGTATATTCAATAGACGTCTCCAGCACCACAATTCAAAACCATCAATTCTTTTTCTGTCTCTCTTGTTCAATGTCCAGCTTTCAAAACCATATGTTGCCACTGAAAATACCATGGCATGAGTCAGACACACCTTTGTCTTCAATGTGACATCTTTTCTTTTCAATACTCTAAAGAGATCTTTTGCCACAGCTTTTCCTAGAGCAATGCATCTTTTGATTTCTTGACTGCTGCTTCCAAGGGTGTTGATTATAGAGCCAAGCAAAGCAAAATCTTGGACAACCTCAATCTTTTCTCCATTTATTGTGAAGTTGCGTGCTGACCCAGTCATAAGGATTTTTCTTTTGTTGATGTTTAGTCGTAAACCATATTGAAGGCTATGATCTTTGATCTTCATCAGTAAATATTTTTAATCTTCTTCACTTTCAGCAAGCAGAGTTGTGTCATCTGCATAACACAGGTTGTTAATGAGTCTTCCTCCAATCTTGATGTCATGTTCTTCCTCATAAAGTCCAGCTTCTCGGATAATTTGTTCAGCGTATAAATTGAAGAGATAGGGTGAAAGTATACAGACCTGACGCACCCCTTTCTCAACTTTAAACCACTCAGTGTTTCCTTGTTCTATTTGAACAACTGCCTCCTGGTTCATGTACAGATTTCTCATGAGCACAATTAGGTGTTCTGGTATTCCCATTTTCCAAAGTGTTATCTATACTTTGTTTTGATCCACACAATCAAATACTTTTGCATAGTCAGTAAAACATAGATAGACATCTTTTTGATATTCTCTGCTTTCAGCTAATATCCACAAGACATCAACAATGATGTCCCTGGTTCCCCGCCCTCTTCTGAATCCTGCTTGATTTTCAAGTAATTCCCTCTCTACATACTGCTGTAGTCGCTTCTGCATGATCTTTAGTAGAATTTTGATGGTGTGTGCTATTAATGATATTGTCCAATAGTTTGCACATTCAGTTGGATCCCCTTTTTTGGAAATAGGCACAAATATGGACCTCTTCCAGTCAGTTGGCCAAGTAGCTGTTTTCCAAATCTGTTGGCATAAACATGTTAACACCTCCAGTGCTGCATCTGTTTGTTGAAACATCTCTTTTGGTATGCCATCAATTCCTGGAGCCTTGTGTTTTGCCAGTTCTTTCAAGGCAGCTTCCACTTCGTCCTTCAACACCATTGGTTCCTCTTCATATGCAACCTCTTGGAATGGTTGGTCATCTACCAATTCTTTCTTGTATAATGACTCTGTGTATTCTTCCCATCTTCTTTTGATGTTTCCTGCATCATTTAATATTTTCCCTGGAGAGTCTTTCACTACAGTCACTCCAGTATTAAATATTTTCTTCACTTCCTTAAGCTTGAGAAACACAGAGCTTGTTTTTCCATTTTGATTTTCTGCCTCCAGCTCCTTGCACATGTCATTATAATATTTGTTTTTGTCTTCTTGAGCTGCCTTCTGAAATCTTCTGTTTAGTTCCTTAACTTCATCATGTCTTCCTTTTGCTTTAGCTGCTCGACATTCAAGGGCAAGGTCCAGTGTCTCTTTTGACATGTAATTTGGTCTTTTCTTTTTTTTCTGTCTTTTGAAGAACTTTTTGCTTCCTTCTTGAATGATATCTTTTACGTCATGCCACAACTCTTCTGATCTCCTGTCATTTGTGTCTAATGCATTAAACCTATTTTTGAGGTGGTCTCTGAACTCAGGTGGGATATACTCAAGGTCATACCGTGGCTCTTGTATACTTGTTCTAATTTTCTTCAGCTTCAGTGTAAACTTGCATATGAGAAGTTGATGGTCTGATCCACAGTCAGCATCTGGTCTTGTTTTGACGTTTTGTTCAGAGCTTTTCCATCATCTCTTTCCACATATGTAGACAATTTGATTCCTGTATGTTCCATCTGGTGAAGTCCATGAGTATAGTCTCCATTTATGATGTTGAAAAAATCTATTTGCAATGAGAAGGTTATTGGTCTGACAAAATTCTATTATGTGATCTCCAGCTTCATATCTGTCACCAAGACCATATTTTCCAACTACTGAGCATTCTTGTTTGTTTCCAACCTTTGCATTCCAGTCACCAGTAATTATCAGTTTGTCTTGATTTCATGTTTGATCTATTTCAGATTGCAGAAGCTGATAGAAGTCTTCCCTTTCTTCATTTGTGGCCTTAGTGGTGGGTGCATAAATTTGAATAATAGTCACATTAACTGGCCTTCCTTGTAGGCGTATGGATATTATTCTATCACTGACAACATTGTATTTCATGACAGATCTTGAAATGTCCTTTTTGATGATGAATGAAACCCCATTTCTCTTTAGTTTATCATTCCCAGCATAGTAGACCATATGATTGTCTGACTCAAAATGGCCTATGCCGGTCCATTTTAGCTCACTGATGCCTAGAATGTCAATGTTTATGCACTCCATTTCTCTTTTAACAACTTCCAATTTGCCTAGATTCATTCTACATACATTCCATGTTCCAATTATTAATGGATATTTACAGTTGTTCTCCTCATTTTGAGTCATGCAAGTTGAGCACCCTGGGGTTTTACTCCATTTCCGTCATCACAGTAGACTCTACTTGGAGGAGGCAACTCTTCCCCAGTAGTCTTTTGAGTGCCTTCCAACCTGGGGGCCTCATTTTCTGGCACTATATCTGACAGTGTTTCTTTGCTGTCTATAGGGTTGTCAATGGCTAGTTGTTTCAGGAGTGGCTCGCCAGGTCCTACTCCCTAGTCTGTCTTAGTCTGGAAGCTCAGCTGAAAACCTGTCCACCATGGGTAACCTTGCTCATGTCCGAGGTTACAGTGGCAGAGCTCTCAGCCTCATCGCAACACGCAAGCCCCCACAGTGCAGCAAACTGACAGACATGTGGGGGACTTAAAAAAATACAGTAGAGATATTTTATCTAAACTTTACTTGAATTCACAAAGTTTATACTTTGAAAATCTATGATACACTCTCATATCTATGATATTGGCACTGACCAGATTCAAGAAACACTCACTTCAGTTAGTCGTACCAAAAGAATCTTCAAGTTTCTCTTTGATGTATGTGTTCACTTCAAACTTCCACCCCTCTTTACTAAGCCTCCTCAATTACCAAATGTTCTCTTTTCTGTAGCTGTGTCATCTCATCATCATGTATGTGATCTTTTGGAGTTGACTTTTATACCTTTAATTTCCCTAGTGATTTATTATGCTTTTCCATTATTAATTTCAAAGTATTGCATAGTCATTACTTGTTTTGTTTTTATTACTGAGAAGTATTCCATGTCATAAATGTACCAGAGTTTAACAATTCAACCATACAAAAACATCTAAGGAGGTGTTTTCCTTCATCTATCAATTCTCTCAGCTTTCTTGTATCTATTGGTATGTTAATTTCCCCTTCATTTCTCAAGGATATTTTTACTCAATTTAAGGTTCAGATATTACCAATACTTCTTTTCAGCTGTTGAGAAACACTGTACCACTCTCTCTTGACCTCCTAATGGATTTCTTATGAAAAATATTTTTTTCTATTAACTTTTTCCTTGTATCTTGTTGTTGTTGTTAGGTGCTGTCGAGTTGGTAACCAACTCATAGCGACCTTCATAGGGTTTTCAATGGCTGACAGTTTTGGGATTGCCTTGGGAGTGAATTACCAGGTCCTTCTCCAATTTTTACAGTGCTGGGAATCAAACTCAGGACCTCAGAGACAGCAGCACAGTGCTCTACCAACTGAGCTAAATCCCAGCCCTTTTTCCTTGTATAGATATCCCATTTTCTCTTTCTGACTGCATTCCATATGTTTTCTAACTATCCCAAACTCTGTGAAGTGTTTTGATTTGGACTTCTACTGATTTATCTAATTAGAAATTTACTGAACTTCTTTAGTTATTGGTTAATGTCTTTCACCAAATCTGGGGAGTTTTTTCTATTATATGTTATATCTCATATAGCTCTTCTTTTTCAGTACTTGGGGCTTGAACTCGGGACTTCACACATTCTAGGCAAGTGCTGTACCGCTGAGTTGCAGCTCCAGCTCATTTCCTTTTTAAATTTGATATATGATCTTACTAAATTGCATAGGCCACCTGTAGGCTCAAACTCACAATCCTCCTGCCTTAGGTTCCTATGTCTCTGGGAGTATAGTTGTGCACCATAGTCCCATGTTTTACTTTTCTTTTTATGGATTCTGATGTCATAATACTGAATCTTTTGTTGCATCTCCTCAGGTCCCCAAAGCTCCACTATTTGTCTATTTCTCTATCTCCATATCTAGTACATTTATATATTGTAATGAGAACACAACATGAGATCTATTCTTTTAACAATTTTCAGTGTATAATACAGTACTGGTCACTATAGGCACCATATTGCACAACAGATCACTAGAAATTACTCATCCTGTAAAACTGGACTTTTATACCCATTAGATAATAATTCTCCATTCCCATTCACTTGTTTTTATTATATTTTCTCTTTGTTGTTCTGATTCAATATTTCTATTGTTCTTTCTTCAAGTTCACTGATTTCTCTATCCCTTAATTCTGTTGTTGTGCGATTGTATTGAATGTTTCATTTTGTTTAATATATTTTTAATTGTAAAATTTCCATTGAGTTCTTCTTTATATTTTCAACTTATTTGCTGAGACTCTCTAGTTTTTTCCTTCATTTTAGGATTTTCATTAAATCAGGTTATGAGCCAGGCTCAGTGCTTCACACCTGTCATCCCAGGCAGAGGTGGGAGCTGGAGGATCACAAGTTCAAGGGCAGAGGCAGCCTGTGTAACTGAGCAAGACCCTATCTCAAGATAAAAAAAATAAAAAAATGGCCTGGAAGTGCAGCTCAGTGGCAGAGCACTTGCAAAATATGTGCAAGGCCCTGGGTTCAAGCCTAAAGTACCCTCCATTAAAAAAAATACAGAAGGTTATTATAGCTGCTGTAAAATATGTTTTGGATAATTATACACTATTTATCATTTTACTGTTAGCATTTATTTTCACTTACTTTAAGATCTTCCTGTTTCCCGGTATGCTGAGTGGTTTTTAGTAGAAACCTGGTTTTCTTATGTATTGGGGGTAAGATTCTGAATCATAATTTTGTTTGTTTTAGCCTAATTTCTTATGTGGTTCCAGCAGTCAAGTTACTTCACAAAGATAGAATTTCAGGCTGTCTACATTTTCCTCATTGACTTTCTATGTGTGTGTGCGTGTGTGTGTGTGTGTGTGTGTGTGTGTGTGTGTGTGTGTGTGTGTGTGTTAGAGGGTTTCTTTGTTTACCATTGGGCAGGTATTGAACTTCTGGCCTACATGAGGCCTCCAGTGATGTTTCCCTGTGGAGATGGGCAGAAGAGCCTCACTATTGCTCATCTACTACTCTACTCTTACTTCCACAGGGAGAGGAAGTGGGTTAGTTACCACTGGGAAGTGGAGAAAGTCCAGACTTTCACCTAGGCCTCTACTAACCAATAGAATCAGGAGAGAGGGGAGTGATTCCTTCCTGCTTTATGAGGGTAGGAGTTAAGCCACACATGTGGTCTGTATATAATATGAACCCTGTGCGAAAGAATTCATCAGTGCCTCCTAGGGAACAGATTCCTACTTCATTAGCTGGTGTTTTGCATTTCTCTCCTGATTTGGATGAGAGAGGTTCAGAAGCTTCACTGCAGCCTTATGAGAGTGAGAATATTATCTTCCACTCAGCCTTCACATATAAAGTTGGTGGTAGGCTACCTTTCACTCAGGGTATTTGGTTGTTGCTGTGATTGCTCAGATGGTAGAGTGCTGCTCTGTACACTCTGAGGCCTTGAGTTAGATCCCCAGCACCTCAAAAATGGAAAAAGGACCTGGCAACCCATTCCCAAAACAACACCAAACCAATCAGCCATTGGAAACCCAATGAATAGCAGAGAAGCACTGACATAGTGCTGGGGATGGCACAGTATCAGGGGTGTTTCATTCTGTTGTACATGAGTTGCTATGAGTCAGACCTGACTTGAAGGCACCTAACAACATTTGATTATTATTTTCTAAGGATTTTCTGTATTGTTAGGCCACTATTCATTTACTAAGGGTTTTTTAATAGGAAAATAAATTGTTGAAGTTTCTGTTATTTATATTACTAACATTTCATGTTGCTGGATACTTCAGCACTCTGGAATATAAGAAGTTGTAAGAAAACCATGGAACCCAACACCATATTGCTTTTCAATCATATAATCCTTAGTTAGTCTAGCTGCTTTTTTTTAGTTTTCAGGGTTTTCATACATTGGCTTTATACATGATGTCACAGTTTGCTGTACTTAGAAGAAAAACAGAAAAAAAAGTACTAAAACTCCATTTTCTGACCAGTGGAAGATCCTCATTTGTTCCTTTATAGGTAACTTCTCTTACTTTGTTGCAGTTTTCTCTATTTTATTTGGTTGAGGAAAATGTACAGTAAATTGCTGAAACAGTTCTATGATGCCTGATTGAATATCTTTATCTAGTTATACCCTTATCATATTCTTATTGCTACTGATGTCAGTTTATTGTCTTTCTCATTGATAATGAGGTCTTTCTGGTTCTTCATTTAACAAATTACTTTCAATTGTACCTCAGAAATTTTGGTTATTATGTTAGGAGAATCCTGATCTCATTTAAATTATCTATTTTAACAACCAGCCATCCTATTTAGGTTCAGTGTGTAAGTTCTAGCCAGTTTTGTAGATTATTCTAAAAACCCTGGTGATATTATTTTTCTTCTACTGCTAATCCTATTCCTGTACCACCATAACATCAGATCCCAGAAGCTAAGCAGGGTCAGACCTGGTTAGTACTTGGATGGGAGACCACCTGGGAACACCAGGTGCTGTAGGCTTGGGAGAAGGAACCTGGTAGCTCACTCCCAAAAAACAATTAGACATTGAAAACCCTACGAATAACAGAAAAACAAAAAGACCATATTGTTTAGTCTATTGTATGTAGGACCTCTGTGAGTCAGACAGTGACTGCATAGCACCTAACAATAACAACAACATTTTATATGACTGGTGCTCCAAGGATTCCCAGTCCATCCCTGCTGGTGCTATCTTAAAAAAACAAAACAAAATAAAACAAAACAACAACAACAAAAAAAAAAAACAGAAAATTCTTCTATGAGCCTCCTGTTGACACTAGGAAGTCTTTTGTGGGGCTGTGGTGTATGGTACTGGGTCTCTGTCTCCTTATGACACTGGGTAGGAGAAGGGAGATTCAGGATTTTATTACTGCTGCTGCTGTCAGCGAACTGTGCTATGTGCTTGTACTTGAGCTGCAGAGCAGGGGCAGGGATGGCCCACTAGCAGGCTGCTCCTACAACTGCTTGTAGTTTGATCTACATACTAGGTTGGGACAGTGGAGGTCAGCCAAGGGCAGTTGGAGCTTCACTGTCACATCTGCTGCTAACAGATCAACTGGTCCAATGGTGTCCTGATTGTTGAGTAGGGGCTAGGAGGATTCAGGTTTTGGTGCTACTGCTGCACCACCAGTGGATTAGACTAACAGCAGCAGCCAGGCTTGGAGTCACAATTGGACCTCTCAGCTAAGTCTCATTTGCACTTTATCTTTTCAGATCCTTTAGCCAGAGACAATAGGCTATTCTTACCCTTTGCTTCGATGTTGTAATATATGTGTGTGTGTGTGTATATATATATTATATATATTATTATATAATATATATATATTATATATTATATATATAATATATATTATATAATATATATAATATATATATTATATATAATTATATATACATATATTATATATATATTATATATATATTATATATAATATATATGTATATATATTATATATATTATAATATATATGTGCATATATATATATATATATATATATATATGCACATATATATTATAATGTCTCTTACTGGTTTTGGTCCTCTCCACCTCTCCCCCATAAAATCCAGAGTTATATGGGAGATACAAAGAAAACCCATGGAATTTATCTCATTGTAGTTCTTCAAGACCTGAGTTCCAAGCCAATCTGCCAGTTTTCCTAGATTTTAGTTCGCTTTTGTTTTATGATCATCCATTTAATAGGTCTGCAGATATTTAGTTGTATTTAGTGGGGGATAGGTGAGAAAAAATTTTATACTATCTTCTTTAGTAATGTAGTAGACCAAAATATATATTTTTTCTTTTTTTCACATGGATTTCATCTATAATATATGAAGGAGATATATTATGAAAAAGGAACTCTGAAAAGCATTAGTCCAAGAACATTTTTCCTCTTTTTGGCATATTCCTCTGATTGTTTGAAAACCCCATATTATAAGACCAGTTCCAGTCATTGGGTTTATAGCCTGTGCTATGAGAAGGTCTCTTCCATTTTCAATCCCTAGTTTTAGAGATGGGATAGCTACTTTGGTAAGATTGTCTAAGTCTTTTCAGTCTGCAATAGTGAAATATCATACACTGGCTAGCTTAAATAATAGGCATTTGTTTCTCATAGTTATGGAGGCTAGCAAATTGAGATTTGGGTTCCAGCAGATATACATATATGGTAAGCTTGCTTTCTTATTTTTGGATCGCTTTGTTCCTGCTATGTCCTCACATAGATGGGATGTGGGGAGAGAGGAGGAGTGTCGGGGTTTTAGCTGTAGCCCGGCTAAAGTCAGGGCCAAACCCCCAACATAAACACGTGGTCGATGTCGGGAAAGAAGGACCTCGGGAGACCTTCAGATGGTTGGAGAAGAACAGGGAAGGTTTATTGGGATGCTCCCCTTATGGAGAGCAAGGAGCAAGCAGCCCCTATAGAGCAAGGCTCTATCCCTTTAAGTGCTGGCTCTATGCCTGCAGCATAGAATGTCCAGGCTAAGTGCTGGTACAGCTCAGCCTTAAAGACACAGCCACAGCCTCTGGTGTTCAGTTGAGGTCCAATGGTCTTGACTCTCAGGGCTCGCCTTCTTTACCCTCCTCCTTCCTCGTATGGGAGGAGTTGGGAGGCTCTTCGGGGCCCCTGGGCTTGATCTCGCCAGCTTGCTAGATGGTCTTGCTGGAGTAGGGAGCGCTGGTCCAGGTGATGAGGTTCAGGAGATGGTCAGAGAGGTGAGGATCAAAGGAGTGATATGGGGGCCAGGAGCCCTGCTTTTATAGGGTCCTAGAGGGGTCACATGGTGGGGTTCAGCCAATCGGGGCACACAGCTGGCAGGTACAGGGGGCAAACGGACATAACTGCCAAGTGGAGACAGTTACTACCTGCAAGGTGGTGAGGGGAGCCAATCAAAATTATGGTGGTTAAGGCTGGTCAAGCTGGTCGGGGGCCATCTTTGCTCACTCGATGGGAGGGGCTGTTTTGAGTGAGTGAGATGAGCCCTGGGGTCAACTAGGGGCCAGCCCCTCAGGCTGTCATGAGGGACCCTAGCTGGGAAATATTATTTTAAAAATGCCCAACAGGGGAGGAGAAAGAGAAGGATTTCTTATCTCTTCTTATATAAAAGTAATAATCATAGTGTGAAGCCTCCATCCACATAGCCTAATTACCTCCAGTGTCCCCATATCCAAATACTGTCCTACCAGAGTATCTGGCTTCAACTTATACATTTAATTAGAGGGGCATATTTAATTTTTGCATAGATTAACATAAGCTTTTTCTATACAATATTCTTCATTTTTTAGTAGATTGATGATTATGCCACAGTTTCATTTCCATTGTTTAGAAAATGGAAAAAGAGGGAGGAAAACAGATTTTGATGGGCAACAACTAATGGTTACTCTATTGTTACCTTCCTACCTGCAATAGCAGCCTCCATTTTAAGATCTGTGGTGTCTTGGCCACTTAGGTCCTATGAATTTTTTTCTTCAACTAGGCAACGTGAAACCCTGTGAGAATTCCTTCAAGCAGTCTTGTCAATAAACTACATAACATTTTAAGCTGCTGGTGGTATCTATTTTGTTTTTAGCAAGTATAATTTTTTTTAGCAAGTATAAATTATCTCTTGTTTTTTCAGATTTTTACAATAAATATTCAATTATTTCCCCTTTCTTCTAGATCCAAATTCATATTTTATACATGTTTTTCTGTTCTTTGTGTTAGCTATCAGGATGTTGATCATTTTTTGAACATGTATAAATAATGGAACATGACATTTAACATTTACTTTGCAACAAGTATTTTTCAAGCACTTTTGTGCTCATCATTAGTGTATGGATTAGAATGATAAAAATATAATAATTCTTTGAGAGAGAATGCACATTATAAATACATAGAGTCCTAAGTACTATTTAGGCTTAGATAACAAATAGTAATAGAGAGACAGATACCTGCTGTGCTGGGAATGACCTGGAAAGGAGCAGGGAGGTGATATCTGGTGAAGATGTATGATGAGTTCATGAAGACTTGGAGAAAGAGGCTGGGAATGGTGGCACACACCTATTCTCCCAGGGACCCAGGAGGCAGAGGCAGAAGGATCACAATTTCAAGGCCAGAAGCAGCCTGTATAACTTAGCAAGAACCTACCTCAAGATAAAAAATAAGAATTGGGCTGAGAGTAGAGCCCAAATGGTAGAATACTTGCAAAGTACGTGTGAGGCCCTGCGTTCAACCACTAAGCATCCAAAAAATAAAAGAAAGAAGAAAAGGACTTGAAAAAAGGATCCTGGGTAGTGGTTATAGTCTGTGTAGCGTTTCTGCACAAGGAAGGATGATAGCCATTGGCAGGATCAGCACAGGGGTCAGTAGGGTAAAGCAAGTAGAGCAACCAAAATATATACATTTTTAAAGGTAGCCAAGAGCAGAGGATGGAGGGCCACAGAGAAACTAATGAAGAGTTTTAATTTATCTTATAAGCACTTACAATATGCTAACTTTACATGATTTTATGCTTTATTTCAGTACTGGGGAGTTGAACTCAGGGCCTCATGCATGCTAGGCAAGGGGTCTACCAGCGAGCTGCACCTTCAGCCCCTTTTTCATTTTTTTTTAAATTTTGAGACAGGATTTTGCTAAGTTATACAGACTGCTTCTGTTCTGGCCTTGATCCTGCAATCCTCCTGCCCCCGCCTCATATATATACATATATATATATATATATATATATATATATATATATATATATTCCACCATATGACTGTAAGTTTGCAGTACTGTAGCTGCTTGTGTGTTGCGGTGATGCTGACAGTGATGCCCACCAGTATTACAGATAGTAGCAGGGTCACCCATGGTGGATAAGTGTCAGCTAAGCTTCTAGACTAAGACAGATTAGGGAGAAATACATGGCTAACCCACTCCAAAAACAATTAGCCATTGAAAACACTATTCCCAAGATAGGGGATCCAAATGAATGTGGAAATTATTGAATGATATCAGTAATATCACACATGAGTAAAATTTTGCTAAAGATCATGCAAAAGTGACTGCATTCAGAAGAGAACCATCAGAAAATCAAGCCAGGTTCAGAAGAGGGCATGGAACCAGGTATATCATTGATAATGTCATTTGGATATTAGCCAAAAGCACAGAATAACAGAATGTTGTCTATGTTTTCTTGATTATGCAAAGACATTTGACCATGTGGATCATAACAAGTTATGGATAACACTCCAAATAATGAGAATACCAGATCAATTAATTGTATGCATTAGGAATCAGTATATAAGGACCATGAAGCAGTCATACAGAGAGAACAAGGAAATGCTGCCTGGTTTAAGGTTGAGAAAGGTGTGTGTCAGGGCTGTATCCTTTCACCATATCTCTTCAATCTCTATGCTAAGCAAATAATGCAAGTAGCTGGATTTTATGATGAAGCATGCAGCAACATGATTGACAGAAGACTCATTAACAACCTATGTTAAGCAGATGATACAACTACGCTTGCTTAAAGTGAAGAGGATTTGAAACATTTACTGATGAAGGTCAAAGAATATAGCCTTCAGTATGGATTTTGCCTCAACTTCAAAAAAGCAAAAATCCTTACAACTGGGTCAGTATACAACTTCATGATAAAGTTTGAGAAAAGTTTGAGATTGTCCAATATTTTGCTTTAGTTGGTTTTATGATCAACACCCACAGAAACAGCAGTAGAGAAATCAAAAGTCATATTGCATTGGGCAAAGCAGCTGCAAAAGACCTCTTTAAAGTGTTGAAAACTAAAGATGTCACATTGAAGACAGAAGTGTGCCTGATCTATATGCCATGATATTTTCAGTTGTGCAATATGGTTGTGAAAGCTGAATATTAAATAAAGGAGACAGGAGAAGAATTGATCCTTTTAAATATGGTGATAGAGGAATATTGAATATACCATGAACTGCCAAAGGAATCAACTGATCTGTCCTAGAAGAAGTGCACATTGGAAGCAAAGATGGCTAGACTGTATCTTACATAGTTTGGACAAGTTGTCAGGAGGGACCAATCCCTAGAGAAGGACAGCATGTTTGGGAGAGTGGTAGGTCAATGATAAAAGGAAGACCCTCAACTGAGTGGATTGATACAGTGTCTGCATCAATTGGCTTGCACATTAAAAAGATTGTATGCTTGGCACTGAGTCAGTACCTACTACATACATACATATATATACACACACATACACATATATATGATAGTAAAATATACATTTTCATTAATCTCTCTAAAAATACGACCCCTGACTTTGAATACACTTATCCTATCATTCTTGCCATTTTCTGAAGCAGTTCTGAAAGTCACTTTTATGAATATCTTTAGTTGCACTATTGTGGGTGCCTTGATGTCCTGAATTTATTTGAAACATTTATCTTTCATAGCCATCTTGACTTGGGAGAAGAGACAGAAGTTGCATGGTGCCTTATCTAGTGAACAAGGTGGATGAGGACACAATATACTGTTTTTATTTGACATACCTGAATCGATGTGTGACATGGAGCGATACATGATAGAGGATAAAACTAAAGATACTCAGGATTTCCAGAACTGCTTCAGAAAGTGACAAGAATGATGAAGGAATGTGTTCAAACCCAGGGGGAGTATTTTGAGGGAGAGTTATGCCAATGTGTCTTTTATTGTTGTTGTTGTTGTTAGGTGCTGTCGAGTCGGTATCCGACTCATAGCAACCCTCATAGGGTTTTCAATGGCTGACTATTTCGGGATTGCCTTGGGAGTGGATTGCCAGGTCCTTCTCCCATTTTTGCGGTGCTGGGAATTGAACTCGGGTCCTCAGAGACTGCAGCGCAGTGCTCTACCCACTGAGCCAAATCCCAGCCGTGTCTTTTACTATAATAATTTAAAATTTTTTAAACATTCACCATTTTTTATCACATCTCATATTAATTCATTAAAATATTCTCTGAAAGAAGGAAGAATCTAAAAATAATGGGTAAAGTTCTAACCATCAGTATCTAAAATTCATAACTCATCAGTTTACTCTATCATACTTATCTGCTCTTAATTTTTTCAGAATTTTTTTATATGATTGACATTTCCATGAAGATTGTTGTTGTTGTTGTTGTTAGATGCTGTGGAGTCATCTTCAACTCATAGTGACCGTCACAGGGTTTTCAATGGCTGATTATTTTGGGATTGCCTCAGGAGTGGATTACCTTGTCCTTCTCCCATTTTTTGCAGTACTGGGGATCGAACTTGGGACCTCAGACTGCACAGTGGCACTCTACCAACTGAGCTAAATCCCAGCCCCTTTCCATGGGGATAGATATTTCTTATTCCAGAGATTACTATATTGTGAATATTTATGGTCATTTCTGTAAAATTAATAGGTTTTCGATATAAATAAAGTATTAAGACATTTAATTTTTTATTAGTTGTTTGCTGTGGTAGATGAAATACACAAAAGTTAGGACATAGTCTACAGAAAATGCACCCTATGTGTTAGATATAAAATCTCTCTTTCTAGCAGCATGGTTTCAATTGCTGACACAAACAAATATAAATGCAAAATGAAATATTAAAGTGAAACTTTTGGATGCTTTTGTGAACTGGCAAAAAAGTAAGGAATATCAAGGCCAAAATCTAAATGAATGCTTTAACTAGGGATGTAAAATAAGCCATGAAGCTGACATTTACCTTGAAGGCATTTATCAAATTTAGTGATCTCATGAATTGTCTTTCAGTGTCTCAAGCTTCAGGAGCAAGCAGACAAAACATAGGACTCATGTACAATAGTAAGCCCTGAAACCCTTGAAATACACCCCAAATACTATTTCCTTATAATTCTCAATTAATTGCTTGTGCAAATGCCAGTTGCTACTCCCCCAACTATCACTGGATTATGAGAATTCTTTGTCATTGGCTGTGAAATGAAAAAAGAAATGGGATAAATCTTATGTAATCTTCAACACCAACCAATTATGACAAGTTTTCTTAAAATAAATTCAGGTATGTGGCCAAGGAAAAGAGCTTAAGCATGGTGATTTAATATAATACCAGATTTGTTCTTGATAGAAGCACATACAAATCAGTTTTGGAAGCAAGTATCCTCAATCCAGTCCTCAGGAGAAAAAATGGTGGTGACTTGCAAATAAACAAATTGAGTAACCCACATATGTATAGTATAGTACTATATGTACTATACCATATGTACTATATGTACAGTATTATAAACAAGGGAAAAACTACAACTAAAATCATTGTCTTATTTTATATATAAATTCATAACAAACCTTCATCAAAATGAAGCATTGTATTATAATCCTTACTAGTCACTTCAAGGTAGTTAAATAAGAAAAAAAGAACTACACAGAATTTTTAAAATATTATATTAAAATGTTTGATCTGAGTATAAGTGCAACTGACTGGTACATCTGTAAAAGAACACATGAAGAATTTAGGAAAATTATCTGAGCAATGTTTTGGATTTATTTTATTGAATATGTGCCTTTCACATTATACAATTAAGTTATATGTTTAAAATATAATAGCAACTATTTATGCATTATGGATATTCCTTCTCATAAGCCATGAATTAAAGAGAAACTCATAATGAAAATTAGAAAGTATTTTAAATGAAATAATTATGAAATTATTACATATGGAATTTTTGAGAAATGGCCAAATCATCTGAGATATGTGTTTCCAATCTTGCATTAAAATAAAGGATAAAATTAGTCATTAAAACTTTTCTCAAAAGAAGTCAGAAGCTGGAGCTTGTGGTGCATTACTGTAATCCCAGCAACTAGGGAGGTGGAGACCAGAGGTACCCTTTGAAATTTAGCAATACCCTGTCTCAAAAAAATAAAAATAAAAAAGGGGCTAAGGGTTCAGTTCAGAGGTGAAGAACTTGCCTGGTATGTGTGAGACCTTGGGTTCAACCTTCCATACAGAAAAAAAAAAAGAAAATAGAAGTCAATAAATATAGTGATAAAATAAGGTTTTTATATTTGAGATGAATAATAAAACTCTCTAATTTCTGGCTTTTGGTTCTGACTGTATGCTTCTGGTTGATGAGAGGCTTTCTGCCAAATAGTGGCCCCAGAATTTTCTCAGTCCAGTCGTAACCTGTATCCAGCCAGGGGATGGGAAAGCACCAAGATTGAACCTCTTCACATTAACTACTCTGGCTTGAAAGGAACACTAAGCCATTTGTTCACACATTGGTGACAAGATCTAATCATGTCTCTCTGCCTGGGCAGCTGCACAGAAGCCTGAACTTTGTACTTTGGTGGTTTTCGGCTCTGCCATGCTCTGTGAATACAAAGTATTTTTCTCAAAACTAATTAATGAAGAAAAAGACATTTACAGTTTAGAGTTGTTTACATTATGAGCTCTCGGTTACTGTAGAAATTATTCAGAAATGTAGAGAGAAGAGAGGTAATGGGACCTGGACTTGTGGTGTCAGGTGCTGAAACAGAGAGACTCTGGTGCCACATTGAAGTGAAATATCTACTTTATTTAGACACCAAATGATAGCGGATTTAAGTACTTTATTAATTAAACAATGTTATAAATAAAGATCTAGTACTGTTTTGTTTTAATTTACAAATTTATTAATATTCAATTTACTCTTGAAGAAGAAAAATAAAGAATTTTAAGTTACTGAATATTGAATTTATTGAAAAGTTAAGGTTGTCAAGGTTATTATTGTATACTGTTGACTCCAAAGGAGACAAACATGAAAACATGGGATAGAATAGAGGCAAAACAGATGTTCATGCTCATATGCTCCATGCTCATACAGACACTGGATTTACAACAAAGATAGACTGTAAAGCAAAATGAAAGAAGAAAGTTTTTGGTGAATGGTTCTAAATATCATGTGGGTAAAAACAAGTAAGTAGGCAAAAATAACCAAATATAATATTGATTTCTATATCATATGCAAGTATAAACTGAATAAGAAGAGTAAACAATCTGTGCTTTATGAAATACTTTTAAACATTATTTTTATGACATGGGAGTTAGGAAAGATTAGTGTAAAAAGGCCTAAAACTTGACAAAAAAAATTTAAATGATAAATTAGGGCTGGGTTGTAGCTTGTGATAGAGCTCTTGCCTAGAATATGCAAGGCCCTGAGCTCAATCATCAGTACCACAAAAAAATATATACAGAAGATGCCCAAAAAGTGTACACATTTTAAGAAAGGGAAAATATATTTCAATTGTCATATTCAATATATACTGATAACAAAAGATGAATAAAAGTCATTGCTGCACTTACAAGATGTGCTCAAGAAGTCATTACCATAGGTGAATAAGCAGGACTTCCTGCTGCATGAAGCCTGATGGATCTTCCCTCATATACATGACACAGTCATATTGGAAGTTCTGTGGCATACTCATGCCTCCATTGTCATTATGCATACACAATATTCTCAGATTTCAAATATCACTTAAAATGGTCTCATGCTCCTCAAAAAGCACCCATGCATCCACCATTTTCTTTGACTGTCCTGCCTATCACATGGTGGTGCTGGCATTCATTGGATGAATGCCATCTTTTAAGCACACATCATATTACATATTTTAATTCAAATCAATTTCCTAAAGAAATACATCCATAATGTCTTTAAAAACGTGTACATATTTTTGGCATCCTGATAGATTGTGTGAATTTAACCATATATAATCTGAAATCAGGCAACACCAATTTCCCATGTGAAAATTCAGTATATTGTTTGCCTTGCTATAAGAAGGACAGGGCTTTGAGAGTGTTGATAACATTATATTTCTTGACCTGGATAGTGTTTCCCTGGGTGGTAATTTATTGTACCTTGTGTTTATGTTTTATGTTCTTTCATATATATGTATCTTAATAAAGGTGTGATTGATTTGGTTTATGCATTTGAAAATTGGAAAGGTAAGGTCTGGTTTGGCCTAGTGTTGGGACGTGTTTTATCTGTTGTTGTACATAGGGTCACTATGAGTCACACCTGACTTTATGGCACCCATAAACAACAACAAGGTCTGAATGTATGCAACTTTTGATTATTAAATCAATAATGTTAAGAATAAATATATTTCTTTCCTTTTCTAATTTCCATATATTAACTGCTCCTATGTTCTAAAAATCCTTGGCTCCAAAACACTTACGTGTCACTTAATGATAGGGACACTTTCAGAGAGCTACATTGTTACATAGTTTTGTAATTTTGAGAAGATTATAGCATATACTTAAACTAAAATGCCTACAATGTAACTAGGAGTTACAATTTTGTGGGTCTGCCAAAATAGATGCAGTCTGTTTCCTGAAATTTCATTGTGTGATCCATGACTATTGCTTTTAACATTCCACAGAAGTATGTACTTTGTACTCCATGTTTGAAAGAATAAAAGTATTTTTCTCCTAAGTTACACAGAACATATTCTGATATTCAGAGTAACTACTTTATTTGCATCACATGCCCAAATCTGAATCAAAACATTCAGTAAAAGGGCAAAATGAAATGACTGACTTCACATAGCTATAAGTCTCGGTGTGCAATCAGTTTGACAAAGTCACTTGCTACCAATAGAGGGCTTCAGAGAAAGAGTGATGTGATGCAGTTTCTAGAACCCAATTAAGAAATGTGCCATTTAAAAATTCTAATAAATAACTTGGCTCTAGATGATAGTGATTATATTCTCAAAGTCAGAGTAGATCAAATAATGATTGTAATATATTTAATATTATGATTTCACCTACTTAAAATGATACTCTAAGTATAGATAGAATAGAAACTGCAGTAAACTATGAAACATCCTAGAAATAATGCCATTGTGCTCTTAAATGACTCAGAAAATGTATTGCAGAGTTATCCATGTACAATGCTATTAAATGGAAACTATTCCCATGGAAAAAATTAAATTTGAGGTTAACAAAGTTAATTCACATCGGATGGATTTAGGCTCTTGCAAATTAATGTAAGATTCAACACTTGCAGGAAAAGGTAACCACATTAGAGGCATTAATGAACTGTGTGTAACTAAGCTCTGTTTTCACACTAGAAAGTATTCCTAACTTATTGAGGTCTTCAGGAATTATCTAGGAGTCACATTCTGGGTAAATAGGCAATAAAAACTGGTTGTGTTATTAATTTCAAAATCCAGCTGTTTTAGGACATTATTATTGGTTTCTACCTTATGATAAAACAATCATATATAGTAAGATCAAAATGGACTTTTAAGAAAATGTGTTTAATAAATATTTAAATACACTTATGTTTTTAAAATAATTGCAAAATAAATAGCAAATAAAAACAGTCACTATATAATTTTCCCATAATTGAAGTGCTGTATGCTTCTTAGAACAATTATTTTCCTAAGGTATAATTGACAGAAGTGTACAGATTTAAGTTGGACAATATTGTGATTTTATATACAGATGCACTGTGAAATTACTACCACAATCAAGTTGATTAACCCATCTAGTACCACATAGAGAGTTCTTTAAGTTTTTATGCATGTGAGAATAAGTAAGATCGATTATCTCACCAAATTTCAAGTCTACATATACTTTTTGTTTGTTTTTTTGTGGTACTAGGGATTGGACCCAGGGCCTTGCACCTGCATGCTCTGCAAGTGCTGGACTACTGAGCTACACCCTCAGCCCATTTTTTTTTTCCTTTTTTGAGACAGGGTTTCACTAAGTTATGCAGACTGCCTCTGGTCTCGAACTTGTGATCCTCCTGCCTCCGCCTCTGGAGCCTCTGGGATTATAGGCATGAGCCACCGCACTCAGCTTAGTCTACATATACTTTTAACTATTGTCATCATGCTGTATATTAGGTCTTCAAAAATTATTCAACTTATCCTTTGATAAACATCTCATCATATTTCCCAACCTCAAGCATCTGGCAAATACCATTTTACTCTGTTACGATGGGTTCAACTTCCTTTCTTTCTTTTTCTTTCTTTCTTTTTTCTCTTTTCCTTTCTCCCCGCCCCCCATCTCTGTTCCTACATTTGAGTGAGACCATACCCAAAGTATTTATCTTTCTGTGCTTTCCTTATTTCACTTAGAATAAAGTTCTCAGTCTTACTCATGTTGTTGCAAATGGTAAGATTTCCATTTTTGTAAGGACTGGATGGTATTCCATTGCATATATACAAGTGTCCCTGGTGTTCTGTGTTCATAGGTATTGGTCCAGGACCCTTGCAAGCAGAACATTTGTATATACTTAATGCCTTACATAAAATGACACAATTTTTTGCCTATAACTTATGTACATCTTCTTGTTATTTGAAATACCTTGTAGATTATTTATAGATGTAGTACAACATAAATATTATATAAATTGTTGTTATACTGTATTATTTGTATTGTTTAGAAAAGAAAGATTGCACATGGTGGGTACAGATATAAATTTTTTCTAAATATTTCAATCCAAGGTTGGTTGCCTCATCAAATGTAGAACTCATAGACACTGAAAGCTGACTATATGCTTTCTTTAGCCATTTGTCTGTGAAAGGCATTTAGACTATTTCCACAAGTTGGCTATTGTCAATGATGATGCAATGAATATAGGAGTGAGGATATCTGCTTTAGATAGTTATATTATTTCCTTTGGTTGTAAACCCAGAAATAAGATGGCTGGATCATAAAGCAGATTAATTTTTACTTTTATGAGGGACATAAATACTATTTTCCATAATGCTATATAAATTTAGCCTGCAGCCATAGCCCTGTGGCATCGGATCCCACCAGATCACAGAAGCTAAGCAGGGCTGGGCCTGGTTAGTACTTAGATGGGAGACCACCTGGGAGTACCAGTTGCTGTAGGCTTGGGAGATGGACCCAGCAACCCACTCTCAAAAATTAATCCACCATTGAAAACCCTATGAACAACAGAGAAGCACTGACAATAGTGTTTTGCCTATTGTATGCAGGATTGCTATGAGTTAGATATTAACTAGACAGCACCTAACAACAACATATAAATTTATGTTCCCATCAACAATATACAAGGGTCCCTTTTCTACAGATCTTCACCAACATGTGCTATATTTTTTCTTTTGATATTAATCATCCAAGCGGGTTTGAAGTGATATCTCACAGTGATTTTGATTTGAAATTTTCTGTTGATTAATGAGGGTGATCAACCTTTCATATATCTGATGTGTGTTCAAGTGTTTTCTCACAACATTATTTCATGAATAAACTCTCAACAAATTAGACATAGGACTATAGCTCACATAGTAAAGTTAATTTAGAGATAGCCCATAGCTAATATCACACTCATTTGGGAAAAACAAATCTTTTCTTTTAATATCAGGAACAAGACAAAGATACATCCTCTGAACACTTGCTCAAAATAGTACTGAATGCCTCCTAGCTAGAGCAACTAGACAAGAAAATAAAATTAAAAATAGATCCACATTGTAAAGGAATAAATTTTCCCTGTGCAGATCACATAATCCTATATGTAGAAAACCCCAAAATTCCAATGAAAACTTTTTAGAACTAATAAACGCAAAAAAGTTACAAGATATAAAATAAAAAATCTTTGCATTTCTGTATGCTAACCAGGAATTATATGAAAGAGAAAATTGGAAAGCAATCCTAGTTTAGGACAGCATTAATGAAATTATTTAGGAATGAAATTAACCAAAAAGGTTAAAGATCTATAAATTGAGAATTATAAAACACTAATGAAAGAAAACTGAAGAAGACACAATGCCAGGGAAGATATCCCATGATCTTAAGCTAGAAGAATTAATATTATTAAACTGGCCATCCTATCCAAACCAATCTACAGATTTCAATCTATGTCTACCAAAAGTTTGAAGATATTTTTATAGAAGCAGAATAAAAAAAACTCTTAAAATTCATGATTTCAGTACATAAGTCAATCCTGTGAAAGAACAGAGCTGAAGACATACTTCCTGATTTCAAACTATATCTCAAAACTATAGCAATAAAAACATTTTAATACTGGCATAAAAATGATCACATAAACTAAGGAAACACAATATAGAGCCCAGATATAAGCCTACATATACATGGTAAACTAAACTTTGACAAGAGCATCAAGAAAATGCAACAGGAAAAAGGTGTTCTTCAAAAAATAGTGTTGAGAGAAGTGAATTGTTGTTGTCCTTAGGTTTGCTGTCAAGTCAAGTCTGACTCAGAAGGACCCTCACAGGGTTTTCAATGGCTGATTGTTTCAGGATTGCCTTGGGAGTGGATTGCCACATCCTTCTTCCATTGAGAGAAGTGGATATCCACATACAAAAAATGAAGCTTGATCCTTTTCATATACCATGTTAAAAAGCAACTTTAACTTGCTTAAAGATTTCAATACAAGAGCTAACCCTGTACAATTCCCAGGAGGAACAAAGCTTTTTGACACTTATCATGATAGTTTCTTTTAGATATGATACTAAAGGCACAGATAACAAAATAAAAATTAAGCACATGGGCTTACATCAAACTAAAAAGGTTTTCAGCAAAGGGAAAATCAATAAAGTGAAATAGCAGCATACAGCATGGAATAACTATATTTCTTGTGCCAGAAGGTGTTTTCTTCTTTCTTGCATTTGATCTTAATATAGTTTTTGTTGTTGTTAGGTGACACTGAGTTGAGTCTAATTCATACTGACCCTATGTACAACAAAACAAAATACTGGGTGGCACTGTGCCATTCCTGGCTATTTGTCAGTTTTTCTCTGCTATTCATAGGGTTTTCAATGGTTGGTTATTTGGGGAGTGGGCTTGCCAGGTTCTTCTCCCTAGCCTATAACATCTGCTATTCTCAGGCAGTCTCCTATCCAAGGACTAACCACATAGATCCTGCTTAGCTTTCAAGATCAGATGGGATCTGATGCCAGGGTGCTAGGGCTGCATAACTTATACAGCTAGCTTTTGCTATGGAGAATATTAACAATTAATTACATAATCAAGTATATTGAGAAGAAACTAAAATTTTTAAACAGTGGAATTTTATGAGTGTCTAACAGCTTTCTTTGCTTAAATTTCACTTATAAGCATGATGAAGAAAGCAAACCTATCATAATTAAATTTGCTGTAAATGTTATTGTCTATAGTCATATTATGCTGGCGTTTGATCGTGTCAGATCTCAGAAGCTAAATAGGGTTGAGCCTTGTTAGTTCTTGGATGGGAGACCTCCTGGGAGCACTGGGTACTGTAGGCTTGGGAGAAAAACCTGGCAGCCCACTACTGAAAGAACCAGCCATTGAAATCCCTCTGAATAGCAGAAAAGCACTGACAATAGTTCTGGGCATGGCACAGTGTCATGCAGAGTCTAGTTCTGTTCTACATAGAGTCGCTATGAGTTGGACCCAACTCAACAGCACCTGACACACTACCATAAAATGTGGTCAGAGGAGAAAAAGTGTAAATTTGTTTTTAGCTAATTCACAAAACTATAGATAGTAAATTATTACTGTAGACTTTTTCCCTTTATTTATAATAAGATTTTTGCTATATCCGTTATGCAACTATTACATAAGTTTTCATTACACTTTCATCAACTTATGCTTTGTCTTATAATTTTACACTTTTAATATATTTTGTCTTTTCTGTTTCAAATATTTTCCCAGGGTGTGGTTCAGTGAAAGAGCAGTTGCCTAGCATATGAGAGGCCCTGGGTTCAGTCCCCAGCAACACGTGCACACACACACACACACACACACACACACACACACACACACACACAGGACAGTGAGTTCTATATACAGACATATGAGAAAATGCATTCACATGCATTACATACACACAGAAGAGAAAACAATAAGCAAACTGGGCAAACAAGTAAACAACTACTTTGCCTTAGTATCTTCTTGGTGTTGCGCTGTAGCACATGATGTGAGAAACTTACCTGTCTGGACCTCTTTGGAAAGGACAACCCCAGAGCATAAAGTGAAATCAGAGAATCAATCACCCTTCAGGAAGAAGCAATCCTCTTCTTGACATGAGAATTTAGGAGGTAGACACCAGTGTCATTTCTAGCCAAAAACAATAAAAAATGTTTCCCCGACTGGCTCTTTGCTCTCCTGAGAAATACTTGAGCAAGATTTCTTCCCTCTTTCTACCATTTAAATAGTCTGGTTATGGTTTCTCTGATTATGTTTGACCCAAATCAGAGAAGTTAGGGTGAGGATGCAGAGGAGATAACATAAAAATAGATTCACCACGTCCAGCAGCTGTGTAAAGGTGATGTGATTGAGGGCTGTATGGAGGGCTTGTCAGAGGGAACTGAAATAAGTCAGAAGGTATTCATGCTCTAGACTTAAGGGATTGTTGGACAGCAGCAATTAAATGAGCAAGCTTCATGTCTTAGTCTACACAGACTGCCCTTGAGACAAATAGAAGGGCCCAACACTCTACATGAGGTACCTCTTAGGTTTTCATTGCTTGTCACAAATGCCTCTTAAGACACTTCTGCTTTAGGTGCTGCAGTTTTGCTGTGGTCAGGGCCAGGTGACTCTGCCCTGCAACCTCTGTGGATGACTCTCCCTGTCTACAGCTGCTTCAGATGTGATTTCTATCCCCAGTGTAGCAGGATGAGCTGGTTGTGCTAAGGGCTGCTAACACCAGCTCCTGGCACTGAAAGTGCCCACCATCTGTGGCTGGAAACAGGACAGCTAGCAGCCCAAGGGCTACAGAGAACAATGAAATGTGACTGGGAATTGCTAGATCTGGCTGCTGGAAGAGTTCCAGAGAGCTGCCAGCACTTGCTGGCTCTGGTTATTGGAAAAAAAGCAAGGAGAGAGGCTAATGCTAGGAGCAGAGAGCCCCTGGAACCCAAAGCTTGGAGCTGCTAATGATGGGGAGCTGAGGGTCACTGACATTCAAATCTCTGAACTGCTAACAGTAACAGAGCTGTAATTTGTCTTTTTACAGTTTCTATCCAAATTATGCAAAAGAACTCTCAAGTGATTGGTAACACTAAATAAAATACCTTAGACTGTTGTTGTTAGGTGCTGTTGAGTTGTGTCCAACTCATAGCGACCCTCATAGGGTTTTCAATGGCAGATTGTTTCAGGATTGCCTTGGGAGTGGGTTGCCACGTCCTTCTTCCATTTTTATGGTGCTGGGAATCGAACCCAGAACCTCAGAGACCGCAGAGCAGTGCTCTACCAACTGAGTTAAATCCCAGCCCACCTTAGACTGAGCAATATATAAATAATGGGAACTTAATGCTTATAGTTCTGGAGGCTGGTAAGTGTAAGTTCAAAGCAAAATTTAATATCTGGTGAGTATTTACTCTATGCTTCAATGATGGTATATTTTTTGCCATAACCTCACATTACTGAAGGGGCAAACAAGCTTCCTTGGGCCACTTTTATAAGGTCAGTAATCTTATTTATTCCTGCAGCCATACAACTGTGGTGTCCCATCCCTGTCAGATCTCAGAAACTAAGCAGGGTTGAGCCTGCTTAGTATTTGGGTGGGAGACTGCCTGGGAACACCAGGTGCTGTAGGCTTGGGAGAAGGACATGGCAACCTACTCCCAAAACACAATCAGCCACCGAAAACCCTATGAATAGCAGGGAAGCATTGACAATAGTGTTTCATCTGTTGTATGTAAGGTTGCTATGGATCATACACTGACTCAATGGCACTTAACAACAACTATCCTATTTATGAGAGTGGAGCCTCCATAGCCTTATCACCTCCCAAAGACTTTATTGTTAATACTATTGGATTTGGAATTAAGTTTCAACATATGAATTTTGGAGGGACACAAACATTCAGGTCTACAGCCTTACGACCTTGTCATTGGATCCTGTCTAATCTCAGAAGCTAAGCTTGGTTGGGTATGGTTAGTCTTTGGATGGGAAACCACATGAAAATTATGGGTGCTGTAGGCATGAGAGAAGGACATGGCAGCCTGCTCCTGAAACAGCCATTGAAAGCCCTGTGAATAGCAGAGAAGCACTGACATTGTCCCAAATATAGCACAGTGTTGGGCTGTGTTTCATTCTGTTGTATATAGAGTTGGGCTATGAGTTGGACCCCACTCAAGAACATCTAACAACAACAACAAACTTTCAGACCATAATACTTACCTTTAGCCCTTTTCCTTGTTTTTTTCAAAGGAGTGTGACTAAAGGTGACTAAAGACAGTAGAATGGAAATGTGTGTGTGTGTGTGTGTGTGTGCGTGTGTGTGTGTTGTATCAACTTCAGTTCCAAGACCTGTGTTGAACATGGCCCATTAAATAGCTCTCTCTTTTTGTAAGAATCCCTTGTTACTTAATGCAATTTCTGATTCTCTAAGAAATTTTCTAAGAAATTCTAATTTTCTAAGAAATAAAATGTTTAAGATGTTCATAAAGTAATTTATACCTAGTGTCTAAATCCATTCCAGTCATGATCTCCCTCCACTATTTCCATAAAAATAATCAATATTTCCTTTTTTATTATTAAGTGACTTTTTCTGTATCCTTATATTTTACATCTTAGCTTTGATGTTTGACATTGTGACAGGTATTGAAGAGAATAGTAACAGAATACTGAAGTTCTGGTTGATAACTGATTAATGGTTACAAATGCATGTTGGCAGAGAAAAATGCTGATATTCAAGTCCATATCTAATCATGAGTTTTAAGTATTTTATGACTTTACCTATGATATGAAAATAAGAGGCTGAGTAACTGAAGAGAGGTGAAGAGAGAGAGATAGAGAGAGAGAGAGAGAGAGAGAGCGAGACAGAGAGAGAGAGAGAAGAAGAGAAGAGGAGAGAAGAGAAGAGAAGAGAAGAGAACAGAAGAGAAGAGAAGAGAACAGAAGAGGGAGAGGGAATAGATGGAGGAGAGAGAGAGGTAGACCCATAAGGATTTCTTTAGAGAAAGGTCTTCTGAAGTTCTACTCATATCTTCCCCAAAGAGACAGCTAAGGATACTTATTCCTTCATATTTCTTAGGATTACATTAGGATGGAGTTGGTTTCAATAGGATCTGTCAGAAACTATATTTGCTTATAAGAGCCTGGGGTCTGATGTCTATCCCAGGAAATCTGGAAAATGGCACTCAATGATCTTTTGAGATTCTTGAGAATTAGAGTCAAGATGAGATCCTACTGTGTTTGGCAGTTAGTCAATGTTATGATGAGAGTTTCCTTTGAACAAGGACAGGATCACAAGAAGAAATAGCTGATGAGAGTCATGCAAAATTCTATTTAAGAAGGTCACCTAGCATATAATCAAATCCAAACACTGAACAGCCTGGGGAATAGCCCAGTGGAAATTCCAAACAGAAAAGTAATAGGATGAATGAGTCATTAAACACATCATTTACAACAAGTACTCAACACAGAAAAGCATCATACGCCCACAATAATGCCAGAGTCAACATAGGTGCACAGCCCCAACAGTATACAACAGCTGTATTCCTCCTGTGTGACTAAGATCTTTCTTCTTACTTACTTGCCATATTGGGCTCTTACAAAGCCATCAATAGTAACTAGCAAGTGATGGGGATTTGAAGAAAAATGAAACACTATCAACGATGACTCTTTTATTTGATGTAGAGGAAGCATATGTTGGGTACAGGTTAAGACTAGGAAGAAAAATAGTATTTATCAACTTTAGGGTTGTCATTATAGTTAGATTGCTAGCCATTTAAATTGATATTCTGTTTGAGACATGAAATGACATTAGCACTTTGAACAAACAAAAAAAATCATTGACTATCCCACCCTCCAGTTTATGGTAGAAAGGAAAGAACCAATATTAAAGAGCAAGAAATAAAATTAAAATTACACGGAGAGTGGAGGTGCATGTCTGTAATTTAAGCAATTGGCAGTCAGTGGCAGGAGGTTTGTGAGTTCCTGGCCAGCTTGGACTACATACCAAGATGCTGTCACAAAACAAAACAAAATATTTGGGAATCTAACACTTGCCTAGACTGTGCAAAGCCCTGAGTTTAACTACCAGCACTACAAATAGAGAAACTATTAAAGTTGCAAATTCTGTTTTTACTTAATGAAAGGTCATCAGTTCATCATAATGATTACAACTGTCATTTAAAAATTCTACTACTTTTGATTTGTAAATTGCCCTATTTTGTTTCTTTGCATAATGTTACTTTTTAAAATATAGCTACTTAGTCTCCAATTTATTATGTGTTCTTCTAGATATAAGTATTCAAAAGTTTCCTACTTGGGATTTTGTTTTGTTTTGTTTTGTTTTGTTTTGTTTTTTCTGGAATCTCCCAATATGTGATCTCTGTCAGTAAGGCTTCTTCAATTATGACTGTTTAGAATATATACATATACAGATGATCATATATACATTGCTTAATATGAACTTGGGTAGTTCATATTCCAATATTAATTCAATACCTATTTAACTCCATGTGTGTATATACACACTTATATCTGTATAATCATCTTACCTTTCAAAATATCTTAAAATTAGGTCAATGTATTTCTCTTAATCTTGCTTCTCTTTTGTTTGCAATACATATGTGCACACACATACACACACAAGCTGCTATGTATAAATGGTAGAAGTCTGCCTCAGTCAACTATTGTTTATGGATATCTTAAAATTGTCTTCCGTATTCTTACACTTATAATAAACTTAAAGTTTTTTTAAACTGTGTCTTGGCAATAGCCTAAAAATTTTATTGCCTTCTTTTCCCCTTCACTATGTAAATCCATTTTCACTTTTCTGATTAATTTTATTGGTACATTAAGTCATGTTTATGTAATCATAAATCATGCATATTTCATCCCAAATAATGTGTTGAAAAATGGATCTCTATTTCCATTGTATACAGATAAAAATTCTTATTTCATAATATTTATTTCCATCAATTTCCAATAATAGCTTTAACTCTTCATTTTGCATTATACTTGATTAGGAATGGAAACATATAATATAGAATAATGATTTGGTATATGCAATCACCCTCTTCAAAATGATTTAAGGAACATTGTGGTTGCCAATGTTGCTAACTCTATGTATTGAAGGCAATAGGCCCTTAGAATGCAGAATTGTCCCACAAACTGCATGAATTTCCAACATTTCAATTAATAATCATGTGATTGAATCTAACATATAGCATCATCTAACCCTAAAGCTTAACTCAATATTACTCAAGTTTTATATATGTGTGTGTGTGTGTGTGTGTGTGTGTGTGTGTGTATACACACATACACATACATACACACATACACACATATATAAAATATGTATGTATAGGTATATGTATATGTGTGTGTTTGTGTGTATTCTGAATCCAAGGCCTCCTGCACTTTTTACATGCACTGTACCACTGAGCTATCCCTTCAATCCCTTTTTTATTTTTTTTGTTAAGAAAGGGTCTCACAAAGTTATGCAGGGTGTCTTTGGCCTCCAACCTGCAATCCTCTTGCCTTTACCACATGAATCATTATTATTACAGGTTTGTGCCACTGCACTCAGTTAAAGTAAAATATTTTATTAATAGTTTTATTATACTTTAATTTCCCAGAAAAAGCAAATATTTGTATAAATTGAAAAGTTCTTTTCACTTTATAATATAAATTTATTCAATGTATCTTCAGCATACTCCAAAGGCCATATTATGAACATGTTCTAAATAATTTTATGCTTTAATTTAATAATGAGTTTGGTTGAATAGAAATATTGTCTGTATTTAAAATTCAATTTAATTTAAAATATAATTTAGTTTTTAAATAATGAATAATTTAGTAATTTTACAAACTTATGAATATGTTCTGTTGCTATATTTATCTTCTTTTCCTTCAGCTAATACATAATTCAGTTATTGTAAGAGAAAGCGAGGCAGCACACCTGGGCCATGAGGTAAAGCACTAAGGTTTGGAGTCTGACACTCTTTTGTTTTTCTCCAACTCTTTCATAAATTGCATCCAATCAGATCATTAAATTGCCTTTTTAAATGTAAGAAGCAGTTATCATAGATATTTAAAGAAAATATTAGGTTGTAACAAAGGAAAGAAACCAACAAAAAAGAGAAGACATTGGGGAAATAGATGAAAGGGCAGGATAAGACGATTTAAAAAATATATAACATAGGCCTAATATAAAAAATGTAATATTATATCCATTAACTGCAATAGCACATTGCAACAAATTACTTTTAAGAGCATAATAATTGTTACAAAAATTAAAATAGCATTAAAAAGAAGAAAAGGAAATAGAAACTCAAAACAAAATGAAACAACATAGGAGAATAGTTGAGAGAAATTTCAGAAAAGTTCATATTAGTTAGAACAAAAATTTCAGAAGATAAATAATGGAGAAGTACTACAAACTAATTAGGAAAAAGATGACAATTATTAATTCCAGGGGAAAAAAAGATGTATAAGCAATGATGTGTTGTATAGCTGTCAGTAATGTTTTGATATTTATGTAAACATAAACAGAATTTTTGTTTAACTAAACAAATTTTCATAAATCTGTTCTAGGATAAGAGGAAGGAAATTTGCAATTTATAGTCTCTATGATACACACAAAGGCAATGCATAGAACTGAAAAAAAAAGTA
>VMDO01013794.1:29785-56943 GCA_007922755.1 Pedetes capensis | reverse complement strand
AAGGAGGGGAGGGGGAGGGGAGGGGGAGGGGGAGGGGGAGGAGGAAGGGAGAAAAGAAATTCTTGTCAGGTATGTAAAAGAAATTCTTGTCAGGTATGTTGGCACATTATTGACTACTCCCCCTAAACCCTCCCCTCCACTCAGGAGGCTGAGGTATGAGGACTGTGAGTTAGAGGCTAGCCTGGGTTATATAGTGAGTCCCAAGACAGCCTGGGCTGTGTATAGAGATCCTGTGTCAGCCTCCCCGTCCAAATATCTTTTCCTACATCAAGCTCATAAAGATATTCTTTGTTTTCTTCTCACAGTTTTATAATTTTGCTTTTTAGCATTTAAGCCTTTAATCCAATGGGATTGTTTTTGTGTAGGGTGTGAGTTAGGGATGTAATTTCATTTTTTTCCCTTTTCATATGTCAGCTGTGTATATTTCATTTATTGGACAGTATATCCTTTCCTGGGCTGGGGTTTAGCACAGTTTGCAAAGTGCTTGTTCTATGCATCCTGAGGCCCTGGGTTTGATCCCCAGCATTGCAAAAACCAGAGAAGGACCTGGCCCATGCCCAAAAAACAATCTCAAGACAGTCAGCCATCAAAAACCCTACGAATAGCAGAGAAGCACTGACGTAGTGCCAGGCATGGCACAGTGTTGAGGAATGTTTCATTCTGTTGTACACCAGGTTGCTATGAGTGGAACCTGACTCCAGGGCACCTAATGACAACAACAATAATATATCCTTTCCCACTCATCTGCAATGCCTGCTTAAATCAGGTTTCTATATATTTGGTCCTCTATTGATCTATTGGGCTGAGGTTTAGCTTAGTTGGCAGAGCGCTGCTCCATAGTTTCTGCAGACCTGGGTCCAATCCCCACCAATGCAAATGGGAGAAGGATGAGGCAGCCCACTCCTGAAACAATCAGCCATTGAAAACCCAATGAGGGTTGCTATGAGTCAGACACGACTTGATGGCAACAACATTGATCTATTGGTTTGTCTTTTCCTATGCTGATACTACATTGTTTTAATTACTGTAGCTATGCAATCAGTATTCATATCTGGTAAATCAACTTCCCCTACTTTGTTCTTTTAAACCTAAGTTAGCCTTATGCATTTTCATATACAGTATAATTTATTACGTTACATGACAAACCATGGTGGGAATTTTATCCAAGTTTCATCAGGTTTGGGTGCTATCAATTTGAGGGATCTATTACAATTTTAATCAAATGGAGAAGCTTTTGCAAAAAAGCTGGACCTGGTAGGGAATTCTGCAAAGGGAAAAAAAAAAAAATACAAGGAACAGTCCCGTATATCTTGAAGATCCTTTGATCATCTCTTCTAATTGTACCTGCCCTGCTTCTATCTTTTCACAGCCGTGAGGGAGTAAAGGAAGGAGAGAGGGAGGGAGAAGAGAGAGAGACTCAAAGTATTAGCTAAAAGTGGGTAAAGGGTTGGCATTCAGTGCTCTTCTCATCCACTATTTTACCTGGTTTATTTTCTGGGGAAATACTATTTGGAAAAGTGGAATTGGGAAAAATAGGTGAGGAAAAGAATGAAGGGTGGATATGCTCCAGAGGAGAGAGGACACTAATTTTGTAACAGTTGAAGCTGCTGTTCCTCATGCCCATTTGGCCCTGAGGTTCAAGAAAAGGATTCTGCGTGGGGGCTCAGAATGATTTTATAGAGAAGGTGGTATTTGAGTTGGAGGCCTGCAGACTGAGGGATAGAGTTGCATGGTGACCATGTACTTTGCGTCTGGGTGAGATTGTGTTGCAGGGATTGGAGAAAAAGTTACAGGTATTCCAGGCACACGGAAAAATACGTGCAGGGAACAGATAAATTAGCGGTTTGTAGAACACAAGAGTAGTTCATTTTAAGTGGGCGATTCCGCAGTAAAGGCTCTATTATGCAAGACCATGAATATCCGGGAAAGGACTTTGGACTTTATCTTGGAATCTCTTGAACAGAAGAGTAGCCGGATCCGCTGTTTGCTTCACGAAAATAGCCATGGCTGCAGCGAGGCAAGGAACTAGGTGATCCAGTCTTGGCCAGCGGCGCGGGGAAAAGCGCACGGGCGGCCCTTCCACCTGCAGGGGGCACACCTAGAGGCCAAGCACCCGCCCCGCCCCCTTCTTCATTGCCCCAGTTCTGACGCGCTCGGAAGTCGGCTACCCGGCCTGGACGCGCCCGCTTTGGGCTTCGGCTAGTGCGTCTGGACGCGCCCCCGTGCGTCACGTCCGCTCGCGCGCGCGACTCGTTAGATGTGAGAAGAGGCGCCGAAGAAGGCTCTGCGCCTGCGCACCAAGACGCCAGTTGGCGGTTAAAGCTGGAGGGTGGGGGTTATAGGGAGTTTTGTGTCCAAACTCAGACGCTTTTGAGTCTAGCACGGGTATTCTCTCTCGCTGCGTGACCGTTAGATATCTTCTTTTGTCCGGAGAGATACAGCCAAACAGTTCAGATTAGCTCGAGTGCTCTATGGTCTTAGCTTTGGGGCCTCAACTCGCTCTCCTTGTTACTCCGTTGGGAAGCATGAAGTCTTCCCTGCAGCCCCCACGCCTCACTCCCAGCTGCCTCTCTCAGTCTGGGTCACAATTTCCTTCCTAGTGACCACGTGCTCTGGCCGCTAAGCTCGACCAGTCTCAGGCTGTCATTAATGTTTCTAGGCCTTGTTCCCCCCTGTAGATAAATCAGAGATTCCTGGTTGGAGGGGACATGGAGGTCAATAATTCCAGCCACTTAACTTTCTCTGAGATCCTGATTGTTGTTGTTGTTAGGTGCTGAGATCCTGAAGTGAATGAATATTTTTATTTGCACCTCCTTGAAGGTCATGTTTGGAGGGGACTTTAATTATGTAGCCTTCCTGAAAGTTTCCTCCATCAACCTTGATTCCTTCAAAAATCATGCTGTCTACTAGCACAGACACTGTTAGGTCCTTGGGGGGTATAATGACGAACTAGATACACAAGATTGTTAATCTCTTGGCGTTTACATTCTGTTGTGCAGGAGACCAACACTAAGAGGCCTGATTCAGTTCTAACAAGGAAATATACAAGGTTTATGGTAAAAACTGCTGTTAGGAACTACTGAGAGTGATCAGTAGAGAAGGCGGCTTCTTGGAGATGGTGACGTTTATAACCAGTCAAGTGAACAGCCAGGAGCTCTGGACTGAGAAAAGAGCAAAGCCATTGAAACAGGAAAGAGGTTGGTGTTTTTCTAGGAATAGACAGAAGGCTAGTGTGACTGGAGTGTGGTGAACCATGGTCAAGGATGGTGAGAAAACGTTGAGAATGTAAACAAGAGCCAGATGCAAGGCATTGTGGACTATGGTAAGAAGTTTGAAATATAGTCTAAGAGGAGTGGGACGCCAAGGAGTTTTCTGCAGAGGGCTGATCTTGGGTCAGTCATTTAGCTATGTCATAGCCCTTTAAAAATTTGAAGATAACTGACACATTCTCTTCTGGAACCCGTTTTCGTGCCCCCCAACTCTTCTACCTGTAGTTCCTCTACTGCGTCTTACCCAGAGAGTTTATTGATGGATTTAAAAATATCATTTTGAACATGTTGAAAGTGTGGGGAATTTTTAAAAATGTAAATCAGGTGTGTACATTTTAAAATGAAAGATTCTAAGCTCTTACTCAGATTCTCAAAGAGGTGAAGAGTTTTGTTTTGTTTTGTTATTTGAGACAGGATCTCACTGTTCAGCTCAGGCTGGCCTCGAATCCATGTCAGCTACTACGATGTCAGCTACTACCTCAGCCTCCTGAGTGCAGAGACTACAGGCATGAGACACCACGCCCAGCTTTGGGGTCTTGTAAAGATTAAGAACCATAGTTTAAATATTTAAAATCTGTATAATTCTGGTTATTGTACTCTGGAATAGCAGGATATGTCAACTTCAACCCAGGTGAATTCTCTAAACTGTCTTCTCATCTGTGAAATGAAAACAACAGTATTGCTATGAGGATTACATGTGATGATATTCAGCATTAAATGATAAACCAGGAGGTATCATGGTGCTGCATTGTGCTACACAAGTGCCTTTATCATAAACATCTGCATCTCTAGGATGAGGGGACAATTTATAGTTACTGATTCTTAAGCATTCCACAAACATTATTTTGGGTAGAGCCCCTGGTGAAAAAGACCTGCCTATTAGATCTGCCTATTAGAAATTTATCACCTGCAGCCATAGCCCTGTGGCATCCGATCCCGTCAGATCTCAGAAGCTAAGCAGGGTTGGGCCTGGTTAGTACTTGGATGGGAGACCCCCTGGGAGCACCAGGTGCTGTAGGCGTGGGAGATGGACCGGCAACCCACTCCCAGAAATCAGTCTGCCATTGAAAACCCTATGAACAGCAGAGAAGCACTGACAATAGTGTTTCGCCTGTTGTACGTAGGGTCTCTATGAGTCAGACACCGACTTGATGGCACCAAACAACAAACTAGAAATTTATTATCTAGTCGAAAGCCAGGAAAGATACAAAATAAGATATTGACTTGGGAAGGGGCCATAAGTAGAATACTCTGTTCTCTGAGAACGGCAGAAGAGGCCTTAACTTCCATCAGAGGTAGATGCTTATTAGAGTTATTTGAAGTGGGTTTGAACGGATTGAATCTAAACACAAAATCAATACGAAAGTACACATTTTATTCTTGGTGATATGGAAACACCGAACATGGCAATCACACCTACTACCAGACAGTTATTGAGCAGTAGCTTTCGTGAGAGGAAACCTATTTTTTTTGTGCAGTCTTGTTTAGCATACATTGCATCCTTTGGGTATTCCTGATCTTCATGTTCGGGAACAAAGTACACACACGCGCGCGAAGGCCGGGGTCTTCAGCAGAGGGTTGGGATCCCTGGAGGCCCGACTACACATATGAGGTCGCTCTCCTGAAGCTTGCAACCCCAAACCCTGGCAGGCCCCTCTTTGCTTAGGGTTTGTCTTCCGTCCTTTCACCCCTCCCCTGCAGCCCAGAGAGCGCAGCTACAGCAGGGCTGCGCTAACTCCCTCCCGTGCGTCCCTCCTCCTTCTGTGGGAGCCGGAAAGCCCGGAGCGAACCGGCCCAGGCCGGCGGCGCATGCTCAGTCGCGATCAGGTTCAGTTCGCTAGTAGGAAGCTCCAGCGCTACACCGGCGTCGGCGGCGGCCGCTCGCGGCGGCCAGATTCCCCAACAACGACCTCGGGCCCTTCCCCTCCCCCGCCAGCCCCGGAATCCAGCTCCGCCTCGCCTGAGGGCTCCCGCGTCCGAGGGTCCTCTCAGGGCGAGCGGGCCCCGCGGCCGGAGCCGGAGCGTCCCTCCACACGCCCTCCCCCAGCCGCCTGCTCCCGGGCGGGCCAGGCCGAGCCCGGGAGCGCAGCCCAAGCGGCGGCCGCAGCGGAGGGCAGCCCGAGGCAGCTCCGGCGGGCTAGGGAGGAGCGGGGGACCTGCCCCGGGGCGGTGGTGCGGGATGCCTCCGCCGCCGCCGCCGGGCTGCTCTCACTCTCCGCGGCGGGTGCCCCTGTCGGGTGGGTGGCCGGGTCCGGGCCTCGCCTCCCAGCCCCCTCGCCTGGGCTAGCCCGGCCGCGCGGCGCCCCGAGGGGGCCGGGCCCTCCGGTGGGGCCGCGGCCCTGTTCCGCGCTGCGAGCTCGCCCTCTCGCGGTTCCCCGGCCCGGTCGCCGCCGCCGCCGCCCCTCTCCCCGCCCAGAGGCGCCCCGGGGGCACCATGCAGGCGCAGCAGCTGCCCTACGAGTTTTTCAGCGAGGAGAACGCGCCCAAGTGGCGGGGGCTGCTGGTACCTGCGCTGAAAAAGGTGAGGAGCGCGTGGATCCCCGCTTCCCGGCTGCGGCCCCCAGTCTGGGCGCCCCGCGAGGGCTGGGGAGGCGGGGCACGCAGGACCGTCTTTCTTCCCGGTCTCATCGCGTCTCCTGAAGGACCGCGCACACTGAGAGGTTCCCCCACTAGCGGCTGGCTCTGGATGTTGGTATTCACCCCGTGTATGCGTGGGAAGGCCGCAGGAGGCTGGGGAGAGTTCGGATAATCCAGCCGCGGAGAGGTTAATGCCTTGCCCCTTGATTCAGAGACAACAGTTGGAGGATCCTGCTTCAGTTTTCAATGGAGGTCAAAGCAGGCCACTTTTCCGCCTTCTCGATCTTAGGGAGCTGCTGTCAGCCTCCCGTTTTAGGTGTCCAGTGCGCTCGTTTTACTGGCTCGAGAATGCCCTGGCCATAATGCTGGCTGTAAGTAATTGCGAACTTGCCTGCCAGGAGGAACATGGCCTGCTTTGCCTTGCTCACCCTCAGTAATAATTCTCCACTCCACACCCCGCCCCCATTAACAGGGCTGGTGCACACGCCACTATTTTCAGATTTTTTTTTTTTTTTTTTTTTTTTGGAGAGTTTGAGAATCTTGATACTGTCATTTGGCTGTCTACAATTTTTAACCTTTGTATGTTACTTGAAGTTTACCCCTTCTTAACGAAAGCTATATTCGAAATGTTGCTACATTTTAAAAAGCTTTTAAAGCAACCTTACTTGCTTAGTAAACACTATATTAAAACGTGAAACCAGTGTGTTTGAATGGATTTTAAAACAACCAAATTATTTTTGTTTCCTTTGTTTATTTACTTTTTCTATAGGAGTGTTTTAAAATCTCAATTTCTAGTTGCTCAGGTAATGCTCATGCTATGTAGTTAAAATATGCTCCTATTGAGAATTGAGATTATCGCGTACCTTTTATGCCAAACATTTATACTTTGCCAAACTGTCTTGGGCTGGGGTTTAGCTCAGTTGGTAGAGTGCTTGCTCCGCGCGCCGAGACCCTGGGTTTGTTCCCCAGCACCTCAAAAAACTGGAGAAGGACCTGGCAGCCCACTCCCAAAACAATCTCGAAACATCAGCTATTGAAAACCTTATGAACAATAGAAAGGCACTGACATAACTCCGGCGAGTGTATTTGTACACAGCGTCGCTGTTAGTTGGATCTGACTCAATAGCAACTAACTACAACATTCTTAAAAGGTATCTGATATTTCTCAAAGGCCAGCAACTTTTCCTTTGCCTTTTACCCCTTTCCCTCCTTCACCTCTTGGTATCTTACAGTAGCAACTATTAGATTTGTTAGCAGAATTTGCTCTTACTCAGGTATGAGTTACTGATCCTCCACCTCAAGTGTCTCAGTAGTCACAAACATCTCTGTGATGTTTTCTAAGAAAATCAGAGAGATGCCATCTGTTTTATGTACTTTATTCTTTTGAAATCCCATCAGGTTTCACTCCACCTGCTTATTTACTTTTGCTTTACCTATAAGCCTGACTTCTCAACTTGTGATTGAAGTGGAGTAGTAGGTCTCAGTGACGCTAGAAGCTGGTATCTTGACAGGAGGAGACTGAAAATGTGTTTTAAAATGTACAAAATTCATAAAACATTACCAATATTCGAGTTATTTTTCTTAGAAGTAAGCAGCTCCTATCTGAAGGGAGCCACCAAGGTTCCAGTTAAGGAGCCTTTGGAGTAGTTACGGAAAGAGCATTGTATGAGTTCACAGACCTGGTCTAACTGCCCTTGCTGAACTCTGGTCACAGACACATTTCATTTGGCTAGCACAGTGTTGTTCTTAATTTTTAAAAATGTAATTAATTGCCAGTGTTTTAAAATGGGAAACATTACATAAAGTCTGAATTTTCAGCTTTTCCTGAAGAATAAGAAAGTCTCTCCACTTAGGGCCCACACACATTCCAGCAAGGCAGTAAACTGATGGAGTTGAGTAAATAGCTGCCCTCTGTAGGCAGGGTATATTTCTCCAATTTACCCAGTAGTGTTCTTTGCTTATTTATATAACCCAGTTTTTCACTTTAAGCAGCAAGATACTTGCAGAATTGATGAGAGGACATGGAATTGTATGTTGTTGTTGTTGTTGTTAGGTGCCGTTGAATCGGTATCCGACTCATAGCAACCCTCTGTACAACAGGGGAAACACTATTGTCAGTGCTTCTCTGCTGTTCATAGGATTTTCAACGGCAGATTGATTTTTGGGAGGGGGTTGCCAGGTCCTTCTCCCAAGCCTACAGCACCTGGTGTTCCAGGCAGTCTCCCATCCAGGTACTAACCAGGCCCGGCCCTGCTTAGCTTCCGAGATCTGAGGGGATCGGATTCCACAGGGCTACGGCTGCAGGCCATGGAATTGTATACAGTCTACATAATGTGTAAGATTCTTCCATTTATTTATCCATCAAGAGTAATACCAAAATACCTACAGCAAGGTTGAACTTGCATTTCATATCTGAATATGCTGTTGAAAGCTCAAAACCTGCATTTTTGATGGCCTGCTGGGACATTTCATATGGATATCTCCATAATTTGAACTCTTTTTTTTTTTTCAGAGTTGTTATTACATTACTTATAAAGTGCCCAACTTGTGTTCTCTTACCTGAGGTTCTTTGGGCATGCCCTTCTTTTTACTTTTAATGCTCTTCTTTGCCTGGCCTAACACTACTCATCCTTTCAGATACCCTTTAGGATTTGAGATTTTCTCAAATCTTTAGGGCTGAGTTGGATATTACTCCTTTTTTTCTTTGATCGCCCTATCCTAACTCTTTCTTTTTTTCCATTTAGTACTGGGGGATTGAACCCAAGGGCCTCACACATGCCAGGCAAGTGCCCTAACAATAAGCTGCATCCCTTAGCCCCTTTGCTTTTTTAATTTTGAAACAGGGTCTTGCTAAATTGAGCAGGCTGCCTCTGGCCTCAAATTTATAATCCTCCTTAATTTAGGTCTACAAATTGCTGGTATTACAGGTGTGCACCACCACCTAGTGAAAGAGCTCCTTTTTTTTTCCCCTCTTGTGCTGGGGATCAAACCCAAGGCCTTGCACAAGCTATACAAATGCTCTACCACTGAGCTAGATCCCCACTCCTATCCTAACTCTTAGCAGTTCATTTTAAGTTCCAATTTGCTTGACTGTCCCCTACCCTGTTAGATTGACTACTTGACAACAGAAATGCTATCTCACTCTCAATTTTATTCCACATGCATGCATTGCCTGACTCAATTTGAATAAATGGGTAAAGGAGTACCAGACTAAAATTCCCTCTTCTCTACCTGCCAGTTTTAAACTTTCTTCTTGATTAATGAATAGGTTTAGTTTTATATATTTATTTAGTACTGTAGGTTGAACCCAGGATCTTGCACATTCCTTGCAGGTGCACTGAGCTGCTTAAAAAAAAATTTTTTTTTTTATCTTGAGATACGGTCTGGGTATGTTACACAGGCTGCCTCTGGCCTCCCAAGTCACTGAGATTATAGGCATGTGCCTCTGCACCTGGCTAGCTTTAGTATCTTATTTGGTTCAAAACTTTGGAGTCATCTCTGATTTCTGTCTGTACATTACTGTCCATGTTCAGGCAAAACCTGTATGTTCACTTTCCTTTGACATGTTCTTCTACTCTCCCCACCATCTGCTCTGAGTCCCCTCTCCTAGATTAATACAATACCCTCTTAACTACTTCCACTGCTCCCCCAACTTGCCTTTACCTATTTTCCAAATTTCAGAAGTTAACAGTATACTTATGAACATACCACACTTTTGTTCAGAGCTGTTGAACAGTTTTAGCATGGGACTTGTGATTGACGATCTGGCTTTATCCTGATCTTCTGACTGGATTTGTTGTGATAATCTTTGCTGTTCTTTATGCCTTAGCCAGACAGGACTGTCACTTTTTGAATATATTCAGAATGTCCCACTGTATCTTCTCTTTCACTTCATCAGTTTAAGTCCTATATTATCTCACAAATATATCGTACCTGCCTTGGAACATGTATTGGCACTAAGAATAAAAAGATAATGAAATAATCAGAAAAGAAGAACATGATGGGAAGTGGTAGTGGGTAAGTCTGGAGAGATAACTGGTTTATAGATTTTTTTTGTATGTTAAGCTAAGGAGTTTGAATTTTATCTTGAAGAATTTTGAATAGAGAAGTAACACCAGGTTTGAATTTTTTTTTTTTTTTTTTTTTTTTTTGTGGTACTGGGGGTTGATCCTGGGGCCTCACGCCTGCATGCTTTGCAAGTGCTGGACCACTGAGCTGCACCCTCAGCCCTTTTATTTTTTTTGCTTACTTCCTGAGACAGGGTCTCACTAAGTTACATAGACTTCCTCTAGTCTCGAACTTGCAATCCTCCTGTCTCCGCCTCCCAAGCCGCTGGGATTACAGACGTGCGCCACCACGCCCAGCTCCAGATTTGAATTTTAAAAAATTCATTTTGGCCATAGAATGGAAAACCGGTTGGAGAAGAATGAGACCTAAATTAAGGAGGAAAGTTGGAAAGCTAGTTTATTAGTCCACCTAAGAGGTGATATACATTTGAATTAAGGGTACATTTGAACTAGGATGGATATGTGGGAATGCATACTGAGAGATGTTTAAAAGGCAGGTTTGTCAGGACCTAGTGCCTTATTGAGTGACTGGGGGAATGATAAGGAAACAGGAAAAGTCTTAGTGTCAGAATGACTTTAGTCAGGATAGAGAATTGTAGGAGAAGCCTTTGGGGTAGAGAGAGGTGGGCATAATCAGATGATTTTTGGACATGTTATTTAATTAATTCATTATTCTTGCCATACTTGGAGGTTGGACCCAGGGCCTCACACGTACTTTGCAAGTGCTCTACCACTGGGCTGCACTCTCAGACCATTTTTAAATTTTTTATCTTGAGACAGCATCTTGCTGCCTCTGACCTTGAATCTGCAATCCTCCTACCTTCACCTCCTGAGTTGGTTGGGATGACAGGCCTGAACCACCATACCCAGTCAAAGTCCTTTGGTTTGGGTCTTCTAGGTATATAAGTAAAACGGTAGACAAAGCCTGTATCTATAGAAAGACTTATACATGTATGAGTGTTCACGGTGGCTCTATTCAGCCAAAAAACTAGAAACAATCCAAATGTTTGTCAGCAGGCAAATAAGTAAATAAATTGTGATATAGCTGTACAGTGTAACAAGAAGCAATGAACTACTGATAAATCTGGCAACATGGCTGAACCTCACTTTAAGCTGAAAAAAGCCAAAGAGCATATATTGTATAATTTTATTTATATAAAATTCTAGAAAATGCAGATTATTGCAGATCTTTGGTTGTTGTATTTGTTATTATTATTGTTTTTGGTGATACTCAGGTGTTGAACCCAGGGCCTCGCACATACTTTGCAAGTGCTCCACCACTGGGCTATACCTCCAGCCCATTTTCTATTTTTTATTTTGAGTCAGAGTCTTGCTAAGTTACACAGGCTGTCTCTGGACTTGAACTCAAGATCGTCCAGGCTCCACCTCTGTTTGCTGGGATTACAGGCACAGGCCCCTGTGCCCAGCTTCATTGGTTGTTTTAAAGAGAGGCTTTTATGTTCACATATCTTGATTGTGCTGATGGTTTTGGAGGTGTCTACATATGCTAGAATTTGTTAGACTGTACAGTTTACATATTTTCAGTTTATTGTGTGTCCTTTGTATCTCAACAAAGGTGTTAAAAAAGGATGGGAACACCACTGAAAGATTCTAATCTTCAGTGTAAGACTGAAATAGGTGTTGTTAGAAAAGAGTGTTAGGGAGAGGGTGGAGGGAAAGAAGTGATCGAGGAGATTGCAGAAGGAAAGCATCAAGTGGAAGGAATGAGACCCTAGTGTCTGAGAAGGGAAAGAGGAGTGAGCTTCAAGATAAGAGTTCACCATGTTAGGCTAAAGAAAAGTCAAATAAAGTGCCTGGAAAATGTTAGATTTGACAGCTAATGGATCATTGGTCACTCGTGACAGAGCATTTTTAGTGTGAGGTTAGAAAACAGACAAGCATGAAAATAATAAGACTAGCAAGGGCAATTGGCCTTTATTTTTTCCAGGTTATTTTTTTCCCCTAGAAATTTGGAAGTGAAAGGAAAGGAGATATGCCGAGAGGATTCAAGGTTGAGAAAGACATTTTTTGTTTCATATTTGAAGGTGATTGAAACACATTAAGAGCTGTTGGTGGAAGGAGTTAGTAGAGAATGCTGGTGAAGATATTGAATAAGGAGATGAGTCTCGCAATACAAGCAAGGAATTTGTCTTGAACTATTTGTCAGATACAATTTTAAATGCTTCCACGTGTTCCAATTTTTCATAGGATGCTATGATTGCTTCCATTGTATAGTATAGAACACTAAGATTTAGAAAAATTAATTTCCCAAAGTAATTTGGTTATCTGTAAGCAAATCTTGCATTTTAAAATACTATAGCATGAGCCGGGCACGGTGGTGCACGCCTGTAATCCCAGCGGCTTGGGAGGCGGAGGCAGGAGGATCGCAAGTTTGAGACCAGAGGCAGTCTGCGTAATTTAGTGAGACCCTGTCTCAAATAAACTAAAAAAATGGGCTGAGGGCGCAGCTCAGTGGTCCAGCACTTGCAGAGCATGCAGGTGTGAGGTCCTGGGTTCAACCCCCAGTACTGCAAAAAAAAAAAAAAAAAAAAAAAAAAAAAAAAAAAAAAAAAAAAAAAAAAAAAAAAAAAAAAAAAAAAAAAAAAAAAAAAAACCACTATCGCATGCTGCCCCTAGCAGGGGTAGTGACATTCTATCCTCTGAGATGGGATCAAAAGAGATAAAAATGGTGTTTTTTGAAGTGGGGACAGGGAGCACAGTTCATGCTTGGTAGCCTCCGTTTCCATGGTGAAATGAAAGGCAAGATCTTTTACATTGAGTAAGGGAGGGAAATCACTCAGGAGTTGAAGAGGAGTGATGAAAGTCTAGATTTGCTGCAGTGGAATATGGAGATGGAGCCAACCGATGATTTAGAAGGGAATTTCTGAGCAGTGTTGAGAGTGTGAAGATCATAAATTTGGAGTAGCATTAATCTGGCAATTGTGAGATTTTCCTTCAGCAGTATTTGTCAGTTCAGGTAAATAGGTAAGAGGAAAAATGGGTAGAAGTGGTTGCAGGACAGACTAAGAGGATAGGGGTATTTCAAGTGACAGGGAGGAAGTAAGACTATATGAGAGTTAATAACTGGAAGAAAAATAAGGACTTCGTGGATTCAAAATTTTAATGATTTAGGAGAATAAAGGGAGTAGGTAGGGGCTTATGAATACAGATACAAAGACAGTGACATTTGTTGTATTTCAGAGTTTTAAGATTCCAAAGTTGAAAATGAAACAATTAGGAACTCTGAAGTTGGTATATTGGAAAACAGGTTGTAGCTGGGCATGGTGGGTCTGCACCTATAATCCTAGCACTTAGGAGGCAAAAGCAGGAGAATCAGGCATTCAAGGGCAGCCTGAGTTGCACAGCAAGACCCTGTCTCAAGAAAAGAAAATTGTATATGTGATAGTGAATGATGGATGTGCATAAGGATTATGATATGTATTATAGTGGGGTGAAGACTAATCTAGAATTGGCAGAGGTTCAGAAATAATAACATTAAGGATGTTTTAACCGAATGATACTACAAGTGGGAAGTACTTCCTACACCCTCTAATGTCTTGTCTATTACAGCTGTAGATGGAACAGGAAAAAACTTTGGCCTTCATCTTAGACTATGTTGTCTTGTGATTTTGTTTTGTGTTTGTCTTGTGATTTGTGTGTGCTTCTGGGGATTTAACATGGGGCCTTGAGCATACAAAGCACGCACTCTACCACTGAGCTAAACCTCTCACACTCTGACCAAATTTTTACCCTAACATTTCATTATGAGAAAATTTAAATGCACAGAAAAATTGGATTTGTATAGTGAACACCCATATATCCATCATCTAGATTCTAAAATTAACATTTTACTATGTTTGCTTCATCACATGTCTGTCCATCCCTCCCTCTGCCTACCAATTCATCTTTTTCATTTTGTTTGTCTCTCAAGGAATTAAGGCTTAAACCCAAGGCCTTCCAATAGGCAAGCACTCTACCCCTGAGCTACATCCCAGCCTTTTTTTTTTTGAGACAGTGTCTTGCTACGTGGCCCAGGTTGGTCTTCAACTTGCTATGTAATCCCCAATAGCTGGAATTACAGGTATTGACCATTGCACCCGGGTCCATCTTATGTTTTGATGCATTTCAAAGTTGCAGACATCTGTACGCTTCATCCCTAAACACTTCAGCATGTGTATCAGTAACTATAGTTCAATATTTTTACAGTTTTCATATTTTGGGGGGAGAATTTATGTCTAATAGAATACACAAATGTTAATTGTACTGTTTAGTGAGTTTTGACAAATGAATACAATTTAAGTCTCTTCCAAGATATAGAGCATTATCATCACTCCTGAAATTTCCTTCATGTCCCTCTCATCAATCCCTGTTCCCACCTCCCAGGGACAACCACTGTTTTGGTCTTTTATCATCTCACCATAGATTAATCTTTCTGTTTTTGTTTTTTTGAGGTAGGGTCTCATTATATAGCCCAGACTAGCCTCCGACTGGTGATCTTTCTGCCTCAGTCTCCCAAATGCTGAGATTATAGGTATGCATCACCACATCCAGATGCCATCATAGATTAATCTTATCTGTTCTGAAGCATCATACAAATGGAATCATATAATGTATACTGGGCTGGGGTTTAGCTCAGTTGGTAGAGTGCTGTTCTTTACTCTGAGGACCTGAGTTCGATCCCCAGCACCACAAAGACAGGAGAAAAACGTGGCAATCTACTCCCAAAGCAATTCCAAAACAGTCAACCATTGAAAATCCTATGACGGTTGCTATGAGTTGGACCCAACACGACAGCACCTAACAACAACATAGTATATATTTGGGGTGAGGCTTTTCAGATTGTGTTTTAAATAATTCAGAACTATTTTCCATCATGTGAATATGTCAGTTTGTTTATCAAATGGATAGGTATCTAGATGTTTTAAATTTGGGGCTATTATAAATAAAGCATTGGACTGTCATTTAGCTCAGTGGGTAGAGCACTGCTTCACACTCTCAGAGGACATGGTTTCAATCCCCAGCACTGCAAAAACCGGGAGAAGGATGGGGCAATTCTGGAACAATGTGTTATGCAGATGACACAACTCTGCTTGCTGGAAGTGAAGAGTATTTGAAACATTAGAGAGAATCTGTCTCTCTAAAAGCTTTATAATTTTCACTTTCATATAATCTGTGGTTCAAGTTAATTGTTGTATATGATTTAAAGTAGGTATTGAAATTTGAAATTTGTTTTTTTTTATGTTGATATCTAGTTATTTCAGAACTATTTGTTGAAGAGAACTACTTCGTATTGGATTGTGTTAGTGTTTGTATAAAAATTAGATTATTTTGTGAATGTATAAATAAGCTTATCTCTAACTGTATGTACATATATATATATGTATATCAATTTATTTCTAGGCTCTTTTCTATGTCATTGATCTTTTTGTTGATTACTATGGATTTACAGTTAATGTTAAAAACAACTACATGACTGAGATAATAAAACCATCCCAGATAGTATTTTATTGCATTCCTGCTATATGCCAGTATTGTAAGCACTATATTTTACATTCTTCTCTCTGTTCCAACCATCAACTTTTCAAGATGGTAATATGCCAGTTGTACAGATGAGGAAATGGATCCTCAGAGGGATCAAAATCTTATAACTAATAAAGAGTAGAATTAGGGTTTGAACCTAGTCTGTCTAGCTTCTAAGACAGCTCTTTCCACTGTACCATGTTGCCTTATATAAGTAGGCAGTATAGTACAGCACAATGGTTTTCTAATTCTCTTGAATCTTGTTGTTGTTGTTGTTGTTAGGTGCCGTCGAGTCGGTATCTGACTCATAGCAACCCTATGTACAAGTGAAACAGTATTGTTACTGCTTCTCTGCTATTCACAGGATTTTCAGTGGCAGATTGTTTTTTTTGGGAGTGAGTTGCTGGGTCCTTCTCTCAAGCCTACAGCACCTGGTATTCCCAGGCAGTCTCCCATCCAGGTACTAACCAGACCTGACCCTGCTTACCTTCCAAGATCTGATGGGATCAGATGTCCAGTGGTAAGGACCTTAGATTTCAGGAAATAAGTGCCTCAGGAGGGAGGCTAAATGAAGAGGGCTTTTCAACCCCCTACTTTAAGCTGAGGAGCTCAGCCATTTTATAAATTGGGGTTCTGCATAGGATTTCATTTGGAAGAATAAAAAAGGACTTTACATTTTAAAAAATAAGAATTTCACCTCAGGTACCATGGCACACATCTATAATGCCAGCAACTTGGGAGGCTGAGATAGGAAGAGGCCAGAGGCAGCCTGTACAACTTAGCAAGACCTTGTCTCAAAGAAATAAACAATGAAAAGGGGGCTGGAGATGTGGCTCAGTGGAGGAGCATTTGCCTAGCATATGCAAGGCTCTGAGTTCAATCCCTCAGGACTGGGGTTGAGGGTGAAATAAGAGGTTTTTGTGGTTGTTTTGTCCTGGGAGTTAAACCCAGGGTCTTGTGTATGCTAAGCATGTGCTCTACCACTGAGCTGTGTGCCTAGCTCCTAAAATAAGAATGTTAATGACACTGGTTAAGTGAAAAAGATAGCATGCACCATAAATGAGGAGTAATTTTTTTGCACCATAGGCTGAAGAGTAATGGTTTTGAGGTGGCAGTAGGAAGCTAGGACACTATCCTTGCTTGCTTATGTTTGGGAGTGATTGAAGTAATATTTAAATGAAGTGAGAGTTAACTGTCTAAGGGTTAAGAGGGATGAGTTCCAAGGATTTGTAATAGCTTGGAGGACAAGAGGTACTCGGCATTTTACATGTTCTGAGTAGCTGGATGTTGGCGTGTCTTGTGAACCAAATTATTACATTTTATCTTAGGATCATGGGGGAGCCACTGAGGAGTTTTAAGCAGGTTACTGACAGTTCGATGTGAATTTTGAAGGATCATTTTTTGCTCTAGGGAGCCTGGGTTAAATGAGAACTGAACTATAGGCAGGACATCCATCTGTTGCAGGAATAATGGTGGCCTTGACTAGGGCAGTAGCTTTAGGGATGGAGAAAGCTAGACAAATTTTAGAGAGATTTAGAGGTAGATTAGTGATGAATGATCAGAGCAGTGAGAGAGGAGTCAATGAGGATTCCTAAAGTTTTGTCTTAGGGGTCCAAGAGGTGATCTTGATAAAAGAATACTAGGAGAGGAGCACATTTGGATGGGAATTAAGAAACAATTAGTAATTTTGGGGATGAGAGTGGGTGAGAGAACCATAGTAGGAGGGATTTGTACTTGGGATGGCTAAGTATGGCAAACACTGAAGGCATCTTTGTTGGACTATCCTTAGTAATGACAGGCAGGTAATGCCTAAAGGCTTATTATGATGTCCTTCAAAGTACATTTCAAACACTTCTACCTCCACAAAGCCTTTTTACTAAAACTACATCTCAGGAGAATGATTCCTTCATATCCTCAGTTCCTTATACCTCAGTTGTAGCACTTCATAACAGTCTAGCTTTTAAAGATTGTTTGAATCTGTAGGTTGTTAGAGATTGGGAGTCTCTTGAGGGCAAAAATACAGTCCTATCTACCATTGTATTCCTGTAATGCTTAGCATAGTTCTGTGTAATAGGTGTTCAGATATATTTGTTGAATTGCATGTGGTTCTGATTCTGTCCTCTCAAGGATAATAATTAGGTAAGAAATTTATTAGCTGAAATGCTTGTGAAGGAAAAGGGAAGGAGACAGGGGGAGTCATCAAACTCAAACTGAAGAGGAGAGGTAAGGAAGGAAGGAACCCTGGATGAAAGCATCATAGATTGCAGTGCATAGTTTGCCAAGGTCTCAGGAAGTCTTCTGAGTGAAAGTTGCCTGTCACAAGAATCTCACATCTCTCAGGAATTGACCTGGCTTAATATGCCGCCCTGCTTAGTTATTGACAGGGAGGAGCCAGTTTAGAAGCATGGCCACTGCACAAACACAGTGATGGATTTCAGAGTATAGCAGCTGGAGCCTTTAGTCAATTATCCTGCCTGTAGTGAGATCTGAGAGGCTCATTTTCATGGCCAGCAAGGGTTATCTCTGTGGCTATGAATTGCCTAATTTGGGATAATTGAATTACTGTTCTCCATATTTAAAGTGGGCATTTTTCTCTCCAAAACCTCTTGCAGTTTAAAAAAAACAAATCTTTGGGTGAATTCTTAAGGTGAAAATAATTGTCATTAAAATAATGGTATATAATTTGCTTCAGTAACTAACCAAATAAACATAGTATCATATTCAGTGTTTATGTCATTAAATCCTTAACTCACAAAAACAACAGAACTGTAAGACAAAAGAAAATACTTCAAGTGATGCTGAGATTATTACTGTGAACTGGTGCTTCAGACAGCCCACAATAAGTACCTTGAATGGTTCAACTAAATAGCCATTAAAATGACTCCGTGTTGACTTTTTTCTTTAGCCTAAGCAACCTCAAAAGCAAATACAAATCAGTAAATGAAATTCCTTATAAAGTCAAATTCTGGTAACAACTTCAAATTAGGGTTATGGGTAGGGATATACATGGAAGAGATGTTCCTTTTTTGTTGTTTTTTGGTTTTGTTCTTTTGAGACAGGATCTCATTATGTAGCCCAAGCTGGCCTTGAACTTGTAATCTTTCTGCATCCCCTGAAAAGTTAAAGTTTTGGTTTTGTGGAACCTGAATTAGTCAGAAATTATTTTTAAAATAGATATTTTGCCAGGTAAATAGCGCACACCTGTAATCCCAGCATTTGTGAAGCAGGAAGATCAATGTAAAATTGAGGCCACCTTGGACTTTATAATGTGTTTGAGCCAACCAGGGTTACATGTTGTGGTTGGTAGGTGCTGTTGAGTCTGCTTGGACTCACAGTGACACTCATAGGGTTTTCATTGGCTAATTGTTTCGGGATTGCTTTGGAAGTGGATTGCCAGGTCCTTTTCCTGCTTTTGTGGTGTTGGGGATCGAACTCCGATCCTCAGTGAGTACAGAGCAGGTGCTCTACCAACTGAGCTAAACCCCAGCCCCCTAGGGCTGCATAGTGAGACTTTGTCTCAAAAAAGCATACACACAGAATTTAGCAAGACCCTATCTCAAAACAAAAGCAGAGTTGAGGGTGCAGCTCAGTGGTAGAACACTTGTCTAGTAAGCACAAGGCCCTGTGTTCAACCCCCAGTATTGCAACAACAACAACAGACAAAAATGGATATTTTAAAACTTTAACAGTAAGATAATTTTGAGGGTCTCCTTAATGCTTTTTATGTTCATTTTGATTTTATTCACCAAATTAGTTGAGTACTTACTGTATAGCAAACATTATGGACATAAAATTTTAAAAATATATTATTGCTTTTATGAAACTTATATTTGGTGATGAAAAGATCTATAATCTAGCCAGGCATGGTGGTATATGCCTATAACCCCAGTACTCTGGAGGCTGAGGCAGGAGGATGGATGTGAAATTTTTTTTTTTATTTATTTTTTTTTGGTACTGGGGGTTGAACCCAGGGCCTTGCACCTGCATGCTTTGCAAGTGCTGTACCACTGAGGTGCACCCCCAGCCCTTTTTTTTTTTTTTTAACTTTTGAGGTATCTTAGGCTAGGTTACACAGACTGCCTCTGGTCTTGAACTTTTGATCCTTCTGCCTCTGCCTCCCAGGCTGCTGGGATTACAGGTGTGCGCCACCGCGCCCGGCATGAATGTGAATTTGAGACCAGCCTGCTCTACATAGTGAGTTCCAGGCCAGCTGGGGCTATATAATAAGACCTTGTCTCAAAAAAACAAAGCTGGGCACAGTGGCACATGCTTATTATCCTAGCAACTCAGGAGGCAGAGGCAGGAGCATCACAAGTTTGAGGCCAGTGGCAAACTGCATAATTTAATGAGACCCTGATTCTAAATAAAAAATAAAAAATGGGTTAGGGGTGCAGCTCAGGGGTAGAGCACTTGCAAAGTATGTGTGAGGCCCTGGGTTCAACCCCCAAGTACTGGGGGAAAAAAAAAATCTAATCTGCCCATATATGTTAAAGCCTCTTAATTGCAAATGGGATCAGTCTTAGTGTATAGAAAGCAACATGATTCAGGGTTAAAAAGAAAACAAAGTGTAGCAAATGCTAACATAAAAACAAATTGTTAATGCAGATGTTTTGTATTAAGCTAATTTAATTGATAGTTTTTCTTTTATAAATCTTGAACTGATTCTTTTTTTACATTTAAAAAATACTTTAATAAATAATATATTTACTTAGTATTTAAATTTCCTTGAATGTATCTTGAATGTTTTCTAGCCTACAGCCATACCACTCTGAACATGTTCAATATTGTCTGAGTATTTTCTCATTTTTATAATTTTTGAAACAATCATTTTCTGTATAGGACTTAATAATTTATAAGAGTACAGATGCTGGTAATTATATTTATAGCTGTTTTATTTAAACATGTTAGTGGAATTCTGATTTGTAAGTATAGATTTAATAACTTACTCCTTGAGCTTTTCTTTTTTTGTTGTTGTTTTTGTGGTTGTTGGGGATTGAACCAGGACCTTGCACATACTTTGCAAGTGCCCTACCATTGAGCAGCACCTCGAGCCTGTTTGTTTTTTATTTTTGTCAGGTTCTCTCCAAGTTAGCAGGCTGCCTCTGGCCTCAAAGTTGCAAATCTCCTGCCTCTACTTCCTTCTAGTTGTTAGGTGCTGTCAAGTCAGGTCCAACTCACAGCAATCCTCATACAGTTTTCAATGGCTGATTGTTTTTGGAATTGCTTCCGGAGTGGACTGCTGTGTCCTTCTGTTTTTGAGGTGCTGGAGATCAAACCCAAACCCGGGTCCTCAGTGTGGAGCAGCACTCTACCAACTGAACTAAGTCCTTAGTCCACTTCCTTAGTCACTGGAATTATAGGCATGTGCCACTGTGTCCAGCTTCTTTGAATTTTTATTGTGTTTATATATATATAACATTAAATTGTCTGTTTAAAACATCTTTTTCTTTTCTTTTCTTTTTTTTTTTTTTTTTTTTTTTTTTTTTTTTTTTTTTTTTTTTTTTTTTTTTTTTTTTTTTTTTTTTTTTTTTTTTTTTTTTTTTTTGAGACAGGGTCTCTCTGTGTAGTACAAGCTGACCACAAACTTGTGATCCTTTTGCCTCAGCTTCCTGAGTGCTAAGATTATAAGGATGTACCACCATGCCTGGCTTAACCATTTTTAAATATATAATTCAGTGCTATCAATTACAATTACAGTCCTGTAAACCCATTACTACTGTTTCCAAAACATTTTCATCACCCAAATAGAACCTCTGTGCACATTAAGCAGTTACTCCGCATTAAGCAATTCCCTTCTCCCAGTTGGCAACCTCTAGGCTACTTTCTATCTCTGTCAGTTTGCCTGTTCTTGTTGTTGTTAGGTGGGATCAAGTTGGTATGTGACTCATAGTAACCCTGTATACAACAGACGAAACACTGTTGTCATGCTTCTGTGCTATTCACAGGGTTTTCAGTGGCTCATTGATTTTTGGGAGTAGGTTGCTGGGCCCTTCTCCCAAGCCTACAGCACCTGGTGTTCCCAGGCCATCTCCCAGCCAAGTACTAACCAGGCCCAATCCTGCTTTGCTTCTGAGATCTGACAGGATCTGATGCCACAGTGGTACGGCTGCAGACTTGCCTTTTCTAGTTACCTTATATAAGTAGAATCATAAAATGTTTGTCTATTTGTATCTGACTTCTTAACGTGTTTTCAAGATTCATTCCTATTTTAGCACATGCCAGAATTTCATTCCTTTTAAGGCTGAATAATATTCTGTTGTGTGTATATATATACCACATACTTATTTTTGGTGGTACTTGGGGGTTGAACCCAGGACTCCACACATACTTTGCAGGTGCTCTACCACTAGGCCGCACCCCCACCCCATTTTTAATTTTTAATTTTTAATTTTGAATCAAGGTCTTGGTAAGTTACACAAGTTACGTTGGCTTTGAACTTGCAATTCTCCTTCCTCCATTTCCCCATTGCACCTGGCTATGTACCACATTTTGTTTATCAGTTTATCTGTTTATTGGCCTTTGGGTACTTTCTACCTTTTGACTAATGTGAATAATGCTATAATGAACATTGGCAGACATTGAGTCCCTGTTTTCAGTTCTTTCTAGTGTATACTTTAGAGTGGAATTACTGGGTCATTTGGTAATTGCTATGGTCAGCTTTTTGAGGACCTACGTACTATTTTCCATAGAGGCTGCACCATTTTAGCTTGTTGGGGTTGGGTTTTTTTTTGTTATTGTTTTTTTTTTTGTTTTTTTTTTTTGTAGTGGTGGTGGTACTGGGGATGGAACTCCTCAGCCTCATGCATGCTAGGCAGTCATTCTACCACTGAGCTACATCCCCAGCCCAAAGCTGTGCCGTTTTATATTCCTGTCATCAATGCACAAAGGTTAGTTTCTCTACATCCTTGCCTGTACTTACTTTCTTTTCTCTTTTTCTTTTCGTATTCCATCCAAGTTGGTGTGAAATGGTATCTTGCTGTTTTTGGTTTGTGTTTTCCTAGCAACTAATGATGGTTGCCTGTAGCTGTAGCACTGTGGCGGCTGATCCTGTCAGATCTCAGAAGCTAAGCAGGGTCAGACCTGGTTAGTACTTGGCTGGGAGACAGCTTGGGAACACCAGATGCTTATAGGCTTGGGAGAAAGGACCTGGCAACGACTCCCAAAAATCAATTTGCCATTGAAAACCCTATGAATATCAGAGAAGCACTGACAACAGTGTTTCACCTGTTGTACACAGGGTCGCTATGAGTCAGACACCAACTCGACAGCACATAACAGCAAAAGTGATGGTTAGCATCCTTTCATGTGCTTGTTGGTTATTTGAATATCTTCTTTTTTGTTTTTGTTTGTTTGTTTTTTGAGATAGTCGTACTGTGTAGCTTAGACCATCTGGGAACTGGATATGTAGAACAGGTTGACCTTGTACTAGCACCGATCCTCCTGGCTCAGCCTCCCGAGTGCTGGGATTATAGGCATGTGCCACCATGCCCACCTTGAATATCTTCTTTAGAGAAATGTCTATTCAGACCCATTGTCGATTAAAAAATTTTGGTTATTTGTAGTTTTTGTCATTTGTCTTCTCTAGAGAAATGTCTATTCAAGTCCATTGCCCATTTTTTAGTTTGGCTATTTATAGCTTATTTTTAGGCGATTCTTATATATTCTTGATGTTGTTAGGTGCCATTGAGGGTGCTGTTGAGTTGAGACCAACTCATAGTGACCCTGTGCACAACAGATGGAACACTACCCGACACTGTGCCATGCCCGGCCCTATTGTCAGTGCTTCTCTGCTATTCATAAAGTTTTCAATGGCTGATTGTTTTTTTGGGAGTGGGTTGCCAGGTGCTTCTCCCAAGCCTATAGCATATATTCCTAGGTGGTCTCCCATCCAAGTACTAACCAGGACTGACCCTGCTTAGATTACAAGATCTAACAGGATCGGACACCACAGTAGTACAACTGCAGGCATTCTTGATATTAGACCTTTATTAAACATATGATTTGCAAATATTTTCTATCATTCAGACCCCACCAAAATATTGTCCTTTTTATTTCTTGTAAGGTAGCCAGATCCTCTAGGGACTTGAAGTAATCGTTGTTGTTGTTGTTGTTGTTAGGTACCGTTGAGTCGGTATCCGACTCATAGCGACCCTCTGTACAACAGGGGAAACACTATTGTCAGAGCTTCTCTGCTGTTCATAGGGTTTTCAATGGCAGATTGATTTTTGGGAGGGGGTTGCCAGGTCCTTCTCCCAGCCTACAGCACCTCGTGTTCACAGGCGGTCTCCCATCCAGGTTCTAACCAGGCCCGACCCTGCTTAGCTTCCGAGATCTGACGGGATCGGATGCCACAGGGCTATAGCTGCAGGCCGAAGTAATCACAGCCATCCTGAAACAACATCTGTGATGGTCTCAGGAGCCTTGGCCTGTAGTCATGGCAAAATTATGCAGCAAATAGCTAGGCCTGTGGTGATGGCAATGGACTATCAATATTCTCTCTTGGACGGGAGAAAGAAGGAGGATCACAAGACCCTCAGGAGACCCCCATAAGACCCTTTTAGGCACCAATCACCATCCCCTGCAGCCCTAGCTGCACATGAAGTTAAGTTACATGAGAGGTAAACAGTTGCCTGGTGGTGGAACTTCTTGGAGGGAGACTTCCATGGAGTTGTCCATAAATGCTGTTCATGGGTCATTCATGCCCCTGTAAGCAACCCCAGTAAACTTACGATTCACCAAGTTTAACTGGATGTGATCCTTCCTTTGGTCTGTCTGTGACCTCTGTTCTGTAATTCCAGGGCTTAGGAGGCAGAAACAGGAGAAATGTGAGTTCAAGGCCACCTGGGCTACATAATAAGACCATGTCTCAAAGAAAGAAAGAAAGAAAAAAAAAAAACCACAAGCACAGACAGTATAGTGTGGACATAAGGATAGACAGACCAATGAAATAGGAGAGTCCAGAAATAAATTCACACATCTGTGGCCAGTTGATCTCTTTGTGTCCCTAGGAAAAGTAATTCACACACCATCTCTGGTGAACAGATCTTTAAAATTTTGATGAAGTCTAAGTTATCAGTTTTCTCATTTCATTGCTCAATTTTTGGTGCCATGGCTAAGAATCCCTTACCAAATCCAAGGGTATGAAAACTTATTTGTATGTTTTCTTCAAAGAGGTTTATAGTTTCAGCTCTTGTATTTAGGTCATTGATTTGGCAGGGGGAGGGGGATACTCCTGAGGCTTGATTGTACGCAAGAGCTTGAGCAGCCTAGGCAAGTACTTCTCCAATGAACTGACATTCCCCAGTCCTTTGTGTATTTTATTTTGAGATAGGATCTCACTAAGTTTCTTAGGCTGGTTTTGAACTTGGGATCATCCTGCTCCTGCATCAGCCTCCATAGTAGCTACACGAGTTAATTTTTGAGTTTGGTATGATTTAGGGGCCCAAATTCATTCTTCTGAATGTGGAAACCCAGTTGTCCCAGCACTACTTGTTGAAGAGCCTGTTCTTTTCCTGTTGAATGTATTTGGCACCCTTGTCAAAGATCACTTGACCATAGATGGATGAATTTACTTTTGGATTCTTACTTCTGTATTCTTGGTCTGTCTGTCCTTATGCTAATACTACACAACTTTTATTTTTTCTCAAGACAGGGTCTTCCTATGTAGTCCAGGCTGGCCTTGATCTCACATTTCTCTTGCTTCTGCTCCCCGAGTGCTGGGATTACAGGTGTTATTACCACACTTGGCAACCACACAATTTTGATTACTGTAGCATTGTGGTACATACTAAAATTAGAAAAGTGAGTTCTTCAACTTTTTTTTTCCCCTTTATTGTTTTGGTTCTTGGGGCTTTCAAAGTCCATATGAATTTGAGGATTGGGATTTACATTTCTGCAAAAAAGACTGTTCAGATTTTGTTAAGGACTGCATTTGATCTATGGATTGCTTTGGATAATAGTGACACCTTAACAATATGAAGTCTTCCTCTCCATGAGCATAGGATGGTTTCCCATGTATTTAGGTCATCTTTAATTTTCTTTAGCAACATTTTATAGTTTTAGAGTAAAACATACCTCCTTAATTAACTTTATTCTTAGATATTTTATTCTTTTAGGAAATAAATAGAATTGCATTCCTAATTTCCTTTTCAGCTTGTTGATTACAGGTGTATAGAAACAAAACTTTTTAATGTATTTGTTTGGTACCCACAATCTAACTGAATTAATTAATTATCTCTGGTAATTTCTTGTGGATATGACTGAATTTATATAAATATATGTTATTGTTAGGTGCCGTCGAGTCAGTATCCAACTCATAGCAACCCTGCGTACAACAGGCAAAACACTATTGTTAGTGCTTCTCTGCTGTCATAGAGTTTTCAGTGGCAGATTGATTTTTGGGAGTGGGTTGCCAGTCCTTTTCCCAAGCCTACAGCTTCTGGTGTTCCCAGGAGGTCTCCCATCCTAGTACTAACCAGGCCCAACCCTGCTTAGCTTCCAAGATCTGATGGGATCATATGCCACAGGGCTATGGCTACAGGATATAAATATATAGGATTATGCTATTTTCAAATACAAATAATTTTACTTCTTCCTTTTTGATTTGAATGCCTTTTTTTTCTTGTCTAATGCTCTGGCTGTAATTTCTACTGCCATGTCAAATAGAAGTGGTCAATGAGAGTATTCTCTCTTATTCCTGATCTTAGTGGGATAGTTTTCAGTCTCTCACCATTGAATATCATTTTAGATACGGACTTTTCATAGATTTTGTGTATAATGTTGAGGCATCCCCTTTTATTCTGTATTCTGAATGCTTTCTTATGAAAGGGTGTTAGATTTTGTCAATTGGGGGGTTGTGGCTCAGTGGTAGAGCACTTACCTAGTATGCATGTGGCTCTGTGTTCGATCCCCAGCATCTGAAAAAAACAATTAGAGAGATTGATCATATGTCATATGTCATTTTGTTTTTTCCTTTGTTCTATTAATGTACTGTACACTTTAAAAAAAAACAAAAAACATTGAACTACCTTTGCATTCCCCAGAGTAAGTCCCACTTGGTCAAAATGTATAAGCCTTTTAATTTGCCATTGGATTCATTGTGTTAGTATTTAGTTGAGGATATTTTCAAGTGTAATTATAAAGGAAGAGTCTACAGGGAAAATATTAAACAACATAGGAAACATCAAAAGAACATGGAAGAAATACACAGAGTCATTATACCAGAAAGAATTGGTGGATGATCAACTACTTCAGGAGGTTGCATATATTCAGGAACCAATGGTACTGAAAGAAGAAGTGGAAGCTGCCTTGAAGGCAGTGGCAAAATACAAGGCTCCAGGAATTGATGGAACACCAGTTGAGGTGGTGTTTCAGCAGACTGATGCAGCATTGGAGGTTTTGACTTGTTTATGCCACAAGATTGGGAAAACAGGTACCTGGCCAACTGATGGGAAGAGATATATATTTTTGCCTATTGCTAAGAAAGGGGATGTAACTTAATACAGAAATTGTCAAACAATATCATTAATATCTCACACAAATAAACTTTTTCTAAAGATCATTCAAAAGTGACTACAAACTGGGCGCGGTGGCGCACGCCTATAATCCCAGCGGCTCTGGAGGTGGAGGCAGGAGGATCTCAAGTTCGAGACCAGAGGCAGTCTGTGTAACTTAGCGAGACCCTGTCTTAAAAAAAAGTAAAAAAAAAAAAAAAAAAAAAAAAAAA
>VMDO01013794.1:0-29685 GCA_007922755.1 Pedetes capensis | reverse complement strand
GGACATCACTGCTGATGTCAAATGGATATTAATCAAAAGAAGAAAATACCAGAAAGATATCTATGTGTTGTATTAAGTATGCAAAGTCATTTGACTGTGAGGATCACAGCAAATTATGGATTGCATTGTGCAGAACAGGAATACTAGAGCACTTAATTGTACTACTCATGAGGAATCTGTACACGGACCAAGAGACAGTTGTTTGAACAGAACAAGGAAACACTACCTGTTTTAATGTCAGGAAAAATGTGCATCAGGGTATATCCTTTCACCATATCTCTTCAGTCTCTATGCTGAACAGATAATCTGAGAAGCTAAACTTTATGAAGGAGAATGCGGCATCAGGATTGAAGGAAGATTCATTAACAACCTGCAGTATGCAGTATGCAAATGACACAACTTTGCTCACTGAAAGTGAAGAGGATTTGAAGCATTTACTGATGAAGGTCAGAGAACACAACCTTCAATATGAATTGTGCCTCAACATCAAGAAAACAAAAATCCTTACAACTCAGTCAGTAAGCAACTTCATGCTAAATGGAGAAAAGATTGAGGTTGTCCAAGATTTTGCCTTACTTGGTTCTACTGTCAATACCCACAGAAACAGCAGTCAAGAAATCAAAGGATGCATTGCATTGGGAAAAGCTAATGCAAAAGACCTCTTTAAAGTGTTGAAAACTAAAGGGGTCACATTGAGGATGAAGGTGTGCCTGACTCATGCCATGTTATTTTCGTTTATATCATATGGTTGTGAAAGCTGGATATTGAATAACGGAGACAGGAGAAGAATTGATGCTTTTGAATTTTGGTGCTGGAGATGAATATTGAATATACTGTGGACTGCAAAAAGACCCAACAGATTGTCCTAGAAGAAGTGTAACCTGCAACCAGAGTGCTCCTTTGAAGCGATGATGGCTAGACTGCATGTTATGTATTTTGGACATGTTGTCAGGAGGGACCAATCCCTGGAGAAGGATATCATGTTTGTGAGAGTGGTGGGTCAACAAAAAGTATGAAGACTCTCAACCAGACAAATTGACACAGTGGGCTTAAATATAAAAAAGATGTGCATTGGCACAGTGTCAGGTAGCATTTCATTTTGTTGTATGTAAGGTCGCTGTGAGTTGGACCTGACTTGACAGCACCTAACAACAACAACAACAACAACAACATTCTCTATGTTCATGTTGTTGCAAATATATCTTCTTTTTTAACAGTGAATAATGTTCTATCATATATTTAGTCACATATACCTATATATATTTATTCCTCTGTCATTGGACACTTACAGTGTTTCCATATCTTGTCTATTGTGAACAATTCTAAATGAACATAGAAGCACAGATATTCTCAGGCCTGTTTCTGCAGTCAGTCAGTTATGATACACTGTTTTAGTTGAAGTATATATATGAAGAAAGTCCAGCCTCATGGAAATAAACATTTGAAAAAGGAAAAGATATTTATCATCAGTTTAAGATATTATGAATATTTTTCTTTGACATCAACCCCTATAAACGGTCATTTCTTAGAGGTTAGTTACAATGTAGAATCTGAAACCATAGCAGTAAACTTTTTGTTCCTTGCAGTAAAATTATCACTTTGTCCTTATAACGAGGCTAGAAAAGCTTTTTCATTTGCTTTTGGTAATTGCCACTCCGTTGCACTCTAAAGTCAAAGCCATTAAGCGATCTGTCCTTGTTTTACCTCTGATCTCTTCTCCAATTCTCTGCTGACTTTATTGTAGTCACACTGCCTACCTTGCTGTTTGTTCCTTTAGACAATCTGTCTCTGAGCTTTTGTACTTGTACCTCTGTTTTTGTTGATTTTTTTGTTTGTTTTGTTTTGTTTTTTTGGTGCTGGGGATTGAGCATGCTAAGCATATTCTCTGCCACTGACCTAACCCCTTTTGACTTCTTAACAAATAAATTAGATACTGTGTTTACTGATCTTAGTAAAAACTTCCTAGCAGAGCATATGTCTGTTTTTGAATATGAAAATAGGAATCCCTGAATAGAAGTACTTATACCTGACAAAAATATTGTAATCAGAAACACATTTACTTATCACCTTGATGTTAGACTCTGACCCTGTCCCTGTTTTAGTGGAAGTGAAAGTTGCACCAATTCATTCACATTGCCAGTACTTGGCTAGAAAGTACACAACTGTGCCTCCTTGTTTCAATATTACTATAAAGGTTTACTACTGTAGTTTACTAGAGTTAGCCACATAGATGATCTTGGATTTTAGGAAAATATAATAGAAACAGAAAATAATTATTTGTATATTAGGGCAAATTTGGCATTAGTTAGGTGATTGAGACAAGCTACTAGTCTGGAACACACAACATTTTTCTTCAAAAGTACACTTTCATTGCTCAATATACTTAATAATCTTCACTTAAAAAGTATGAACTGACATTTTCAGATGATTTTTGATATCTCACTAGATTTGCTTGTTTACTAAGTGCTTGGCCAAGGGTACAGGCATTAAAAAGATGCATCTTATGCTTCCAAAGAAGTTATAGAACTGTTACAATATTATATGATTAGGGACTCCAGCTGAAGAAGGGTAAATTCTAAAGTTTTGGAAAAAGGCGTATTTGCAGTTTAACAGGACGTTTTCAGATTTTTTTTCTGTTATATGTTGAGTTCAACATATCTAAATGACCTGATACTTAAAAATCAATTTTAAGGAAGTAATTATTAGTTCACCATAATGATTAGAAACATTAGTTAATATTATGCTTATGACCCTGAGATGTCAGCATGAAAAGAAACTCATCCACTTAGCTTGTAAAGTTTATTTTCAGGTTTGAAAAAGTTTCTCCACTAACATGGCAGTTTCAGTTCTCTTTGCAAACTAAAGGATTTGGTCATAAAAGGGATTTTCAGAAGGTGCCAGAGAGTCATGGAGAGAAAAGGTAGCCCTGTCATAGAAGAAACTGGCAGGAGTGGAGAGAGCTGTGTTCAGAGCTTCAGAGCTCATGGCAGCAGGCTTCTTTGTGAGCATGGCCTGTGGAGCCTACTTCTGCTATGATTGAACTCCAACCAGTCCTTCCTTTCTTGGATTGCCTATTCATGTTTTAGGGGAGAGTGCCTGTGCCCGCTCCCTGGCTCTGCTGGCACTGGAATAGGCATAATAGAACCTCTTGGCTTTTACAGTGGAAGGTGGTCACTAGAAATGAATTTCTCTTTTACCAAGTTTGGATAGAGGGGATATGTAATTCTTTAAAAGGAAGTGAGAGTCTTATCCGGAAGGAATCCAGAAACAACGTATATTTACTATACGTAGTTAAAAGGAGGAAAATTATCTTTATTAACTCACAGAAGGAACAGGAGTTAGTAGAAAGTGGATTGCTTCCTCAGTTGGGTTTTTTTTTTTTTTTTTTTTTTTTTTAAGATTACAGTTAAAAATAACATTTTTGGCTGGGTGCCATGGCTCATGTCTGTAATCCCAGGGACTCAGGAGGCAGAAGGATCACAGGTTGGAGGCCAGAGGCAGCCTGTGTAATTTAGCGAGACTGTGTCTCAAGAAAATAAAAAAGGGGCTGGGAGTTCAGCCCAGTGGTAGAGTGTTGCAAAGCATGCTTAAGGCCATGGGTTCAACCAAGTATCACCCACCCCCACCCCCAAAAAAGACATTTTTATATCATAGTGCCAAAAAACCTAGATCATTGCTTTAGTAGTGTCTGAAATAAGTATAGTTCTATGACCACCTAATTGATGTAATATTTCTGAAAACTTTACTCTGTGTGTGGTGGTAGGGGGAGAAGTGATAGTGAAAGAATTTCAATTACCATTTCACTGACAGTATTGTTAGGTGCCATTGAGTTGGGTCCGATTCATAGTGACCCTACCTAAAACAGATTGAAACACTCTCAGACACTGTGCCATGCCTGGCACTATTATCAGTGCTTCTCTGCTATTCATAAGTGTTTTTTTTTGTTGTTGTTGTTTTTTGTTTTGTTTTGTTTTTTGTTTTCGGTACGGGGGGTTGAACCCAGGGCCTCAAGCTTGCATGCTTTTCCAAGTGCTGGACCACTGAGCTGCCACCTCCAGCCCCCTTTTTTTTTTTTAACTTTTTGAGACAGGGTCTCGCTAAATTACGCAGACTGCCTCTGGTCCTCGAACTTGCGATCCTCCTTCCTCTGTCTCCCGAGCCACTAGGGTTGCAGGCCTGTGCCACCACACCGGCTTATTGGAAATTTTTAATGTACAACTTAATGTATTTCATTCTAACATGCATTTCATTGTGACATTTCCATCTATGCATTTCATTGTATATTGCACAGATTAAGTTGCCCCTTACCCTCTTGTGCACTTCCTCCCCCATTCCATCTCCCCACGCAAGGCCTTTCTTCCACTTGCATGCCTTTTTGTGGGAATATTTTTCTGTATATCCTTGGATCCCAGTTATGTGTTAGGTCAAAACTTTTTCTGTAGTGATCTATCTTTTTACATTGACAGTAATATTACATTCATAGGGTTTTCAATGGCTGATTGTTTCAGGGGTAGGCTGCCAGGTCCTTCTGCGAAGCCTAGAGCACTTGGTATTCACAGGCATTCTGCCACCCAAGGACTAGCCAGGCCCAACCCTGCTTAGTTTCTGAGATCAGGTAGGATCAGAGACCAGGGTGGTATGACTGTAGACTGATAGTAGTTGTTGTTTTCACCAGCTACTGGGAAGGTGTTAATAGCTTCTGGTGGGTAGAAGTAGGTTATGCTCCTAAACATCCTACAGTGCAAAGGACAGCTCTCCGCAAAAGAAAATAATTTTGTCCAAGATGTCAGTCATGCTGAGGTTAAAAACCCATCCAGGATGGCTGGTCTAAAATGAAGGATTAATGACAAAGTCATCTTAAGTTAGCAAACTAGAAAACAGAACCATGCATGGTGGCGCACACCTGTAATCCCAGTGGCTTGGGAGATGGAGGCAGGAGGATCACAAGTTTGAGACCAGCGGCAGTCTGCGTAATTTAGCAAGACCCTGTCTCAAAAAAAAAAAAAAGTAAAAAAATGGGCTGGAGGCGGCACCGCAGTGGTCCAGCACTTGCAAAGCATGCAAGCTCAAGGCCCTGGGTTCAACCCCCAGTACCTGCCCCCACGTCCCCCCCAAAAAAAGAAAACAAAACTAGAAAACAGCCCAGAAAATATTATTAAAGTATTATTTATTTATTTATTTATTTACTTATTTCTTTCAGTGCTGGGAGTTAAACCCAGGGCCTTGCTCATGCTAGGCAAGTGCTCTATCACTGAGCTGCCTATTGGCTCCCTTTTAAAATGCTTAAATTTTGAAACAGGATTTTGCTAAGTTGCACAGGCTCCCTCTTAACCTGGGACTACAATCCTCCTGCTGAGACTTGAGTCACTGGGATTAGAGGGATGCATCATGGCACCTGGCAATTCTTAGTTTTGATTTGCAGAAAAAAAATTAAGTTGACTATTTAAATTCTTTTAATTTCACATGCCACCCCTCCCACCTCCTAATTTTTCATAAAGGTGGTTTTGGTATGATGATTATTGTTGTTAGGTGCTTTTGAGGGTCCAACTCATAGCAACCCTCACAGAGTTTTCAATGACTTGATTGTTTCAGTATTGCCTGGTGAGTGGATTTCCATGTTGTTCTCCCCTTTTGTGGTGATTACAGGAACTATATTCAAAATATCTAATGACCATGGGTATTGGTCTAAACAGGCATCTTGCTGTGTCAGGTGCCAATAACTTTGGTTAGTGGTGAGTGGGGAGATTCCAGGGTTTCAGGAGAGGGGTTGTTTGCAACAACTCTACATCACACCTGGTGGTTAATTCTCAGGCTACTCCTGCAAAAGCACATTTAACCCTCATATACAAGAAAAACAATATTTACAGGATAGGAAGATGGTAGTAATTAATAGGGAAACTATATTTTATAGAGAACCTATAAACAAGGATAGTTTTCAAATTTATTGATAGGACTGTATAAAAAACATTTAATTGTAGAAGGATACAGGGATACGTATTTTGTGTTCAGATGCTGAAAGGAATTTTTGGATACTTGTGAAGAGTTTTGAGATTTATGGCAATAGTTTTATATAGTATAGTTTCATATCAAATTCACATTTTATCTTAAAATTTTGAGTTAACTTTAATAATCTACTTAGTGTGTCTTTGTTCTTAATCATTCATTTATTCATTCAACCAATCAACACAAATGCCAAGAAGTATTCTAGATAACAGTGATAGGTGATAAGACAGTCTTTATTTTCATAGTTGAAATTCTAAGAAAAAGCAGACAAATAGAACACGCTAAAAAAATTGTGATTTCAGATAAAAGCAGGGCTTCAAATTTATGAAAAATTATGTCCTGCTTCAGCTGTGGGTTCAGTATGTTAACATTTCAATCCTATGTGTAGCAGAGAAGCAATAACAGTAGTGTTTTGTTTGTTGGATGTAGGGCTGCTATGAGTTGGACACCGACTCCAGGGCACCTAACAGCAACAAATTCCCTTACTGTAGTTCTGAAGTCCATGTGGGCAAGATTTACATCTCATGCTACCTGTTAAATGCATGCATATGTACATGTATCATATTTGAGGCATAGCTTCTCCATAATCCAGAAACTATGAAAATGAATAAAGTTCACAGGTGGAATTCACAGATAACATTGACCATTTTACGTTCTAGAAATGGTAGTTTTTTGGAAATGTGGAGAAATCTGTTTAGTAATCTAGTAAATCAGTTTACTATTAAGTGACCAAATATCAAGGAACCTAATCTATTTGGAGGAGTTTGCATTTGAGAAAGTTTTCTCTTGCTTTAATGCCTTTGAGTTAATAGAAGCTAGAATCTACTGCTTAAAAGTTATGGGCAGTCAATAGGTAAATTGCCATCTTCAGGAAAACTGCCAAAGACAGACAATATATCTACTTACATCGTAGAATTTCCACTCTAGCTTTAAGTAGGCCTCTTACAATGAGATCAAAATTTAAAATAGGATGGATGGGGGCACTAGAGGAGAACCCCTACCTGTATCAAGCCCCCATGTGTCTCTGAGCTTTTTGTGTTGTGGGGTCTTGTGTGTTGCTCTGGTGCTGAAAGCTGAACCACTGGTATCTCAGATATCAACAGGGCTACCCGTGGTGGACAGGTTTTAGCTGAGCTTCCAGACTAAGACAGACTAGGGAGAAGAACCTGGAAGCCCACTTCTGAAACAATTAGCCATTGAAAATTGTACGAATATCAGAGAAACACTGTCAGATGTAGTGCCAGAAAATGAACCCCCAGATTGGAAGACATTCAAAATACTGCTGGGGAAGAGCTGCCTCCGCAAAGTAGAGTCGACCTTAATGATGGGAATGGATTAAAGCCCCTGGGTCCTTCATTTGCTGATGTGGCACGACTCAAAATTTTGAGAAGAAATACAGTGGCTGTAACAATGGGCTCAAACATAAAAAAAGATTGTGTGTGGCACAGTGTAGAGTAGTGTATTGTTCTGTTGTACATATGGTCACTGTGAGTTGGATACAACTTTATGGCACCTAACAACCGCCTGCATCAGGACCATTGATAAGGATGTCTGCCACTTTTGGAAGACTCTTCAGTATGAAGAGTAAGTGAATGCTTAAAGAAAAGCTACAAAAACTTTGGAGAGTCCTTTTGAGTCAGATCCTTGTGTTATTGATGGGAACTCTCTTATCACATAGTAACACAGAAAAAAGAAAAAGAAAAAAATTGGTTTTCAAAGGTCATTCTTATTTTTTTTTTCTCTCTTTTGCAGTACTTGGGGGTTGAATATAGAGCCTCGCATATACTTTGCAAATGCTCTACCATTGGCCTGCACCCCCCAGATCATTTTTTTTTTTTTTATTTGTACTTTGAGACAGGATCTTGCTAAGTTAAACAGGCTTCCTTTGGCCTAAAACTCTTGATCCTCCTGCCTCCACCTCCCAAGCTGCTGGGATTACAGGCCTCCGCCTCCGGGCCCGGCTCCTTCCATAATTACTTCTTAGTACTCTTTTATTTTTTCATCTTTCTCACCTTCTTTATAATGCATTGTATTTCAGGCTTTTTATTTATTTATTTTATTTATTTTTTTGGAGACATCTTCCTTAAGGGAGAACTTGGTGCATTACCATCCCTGGTATTTCATCCATCAGTGAATTAAACTTTTTGAAGACAGATGTCATTTCCTTAATTCATCTCTATATTCCCAGCAAGTAACAGAAGCTCAGGAAGGAAAATAAATAAGTAAATAAATAATCACATACGTGGGTTTACAGGCTAATTAACAGATACCAAGAAATAAGAAAATATTTTCAGTATTATAAGAAAGATGTAAGTTCTTTGATTTGTTTGATTTTTGTCTCTTGATTTTTTGAAGCACTTTTGTCTTGATTTCTAAACCTCAGAGTAAGGAGAAGTAAGCACTTAAAGCATCAAACAGCGACTAAATTTGAGTCATCAGATCTTTATTATTTGCTATGATAAAGGTTTTGAAAATACCAGTTTCAATTTCAAAGTTTCCCGTCATATTTATAAATAAAAGTAGCAGATCTGAGCTTAAGACATGACAGAATACAATCTAAAAGCCTTTCTAATTCTTTAGAGAACCATTAGCTAGAAAAGCCTATTAAAGATTCATCAGAACTCAACACAGTGTTTTCTGGCAGTTTACCCAAGGGGTTCCTGAATACTTGTGAAAGACTTACATATCAAACAACTAGGAATTGACATAGACTAAATGTCATTGCTTTTTGATTCCACAAAATGTAGTAATAAGATTTAATAAAGTTGCTTTAGAATCTGATAAGAATTATTCAGGACAAAATGAACTGTCAAAATAGAAGCCAAATACTAGTCTTTCAGGAAGGTTTGATATTCAATAGGTTGTATCGTTAATTGACTATGGTAATTATATCTTAAAAGAAGAATTACTGCCATGGTCATATCAAATTTTTATTCATGGTATCATTAATTCTTCAGTGAAATATTTGCATTTATCATACTGAAATTGGGCTGCTCTGAAATTAGGGTTTAGCTCAGTTGGTAGAGTGCTGCTCTGTGCTCTCTGAGGCCCTGGGTGATCCAATCCCAAAAATGGGAGAAGGATCCGGCAGCCAACTCTGAAAACAATCTGCCATCGAAAACCCTATGAACAGCAGAGAAGCACTAACATGGTGCTGGGCATGGCACAGTGTTGGAGAGTGTTTTGTTCTGTTCTACATTGGGTTTCTATGAGTCAGACCAGACTCAATAGCATCTAACAACACTGAAATTACTTTGTTTGCATTTAAAGAAGTATATAAAGTTTTCTGTGTCAACAAACACAAGTAAAAAAAAGTAATGATGTTTTTGAAAACCATATTTAAGGGAAAACTCACACCTAGTTTAAACTCAATTCTAAGTGCTTATTAGAATTGCTTGTGCACACACACACAAAGCTCAGTAAGTATCAGCTGTAAGTAGCTTCTGGAGAATTGGCTAACCTATTCTGTAAAGTCTTGAACAATTTGCATCGTTTGAACTATTAAATGTCTGAGTACCATTTTCAATGGGATAGAGCATTTTAGCTGTAACACTATCTCATGGAAGAGAAGTGTGATATACAATACTACTTATGTTCTTAAATAAATATCTTAGTAGCATCCAAGATCAGTCATTGTATTTTTAAGAATTGATGTTCTACCTGACTCTTAAGCATGGACCAATGCCTGTGTTTTTCAGTTAGCGGTTCTTGATTTTGTTTTTTAAGAAAGTAAAATGATTTGTTGATTGCTTTTATGAATTTTGTGATCCTAATTTAACAGATTTAACGTGTGATAAAGGTTAGTGTCCAGAAGCTTAGAAGAACAGTTGGCATCTTGCATCATTTTCTGTTTAAGCAAACTAATTTTTTATTTGGATTACTTACCTACTAGGTTTTATCTGGCTTTTAGTAACAATAAATAAACTGTTTAAACTTGAATTCCTAACATTTTACTTATACAAAGTGCCACATTTAATCAACATTTAAGTTGTGCTGGAATTATGAACACTATCAAGTTATTTTTAACCATTGCATTTCACTTCTGTGGTTATATAAAATGCATTTGATTCTACATAATAAGCACCTGTTTTAATTCAGACTGCCTTTGTATGTGGAATTGTTTCTCCTTGAAGGTTTTATGCTCCTGAAATCACCAGCCAACCAAGCTCTAGCCTTATTGCCACCCTTTTTCAATCTTAATTCCAAGAAGTATTTTATACCTCTAACCTCTGCAAAACAGGCTTACAGTATTCTCTGAATGCCAGAAGTTTGGAGTAAAAAGCAAGGAGTAAATGATTATATAAGTAGATACACAAGGCCTTGTCCAATAGAGGAAATAGACAAAGGAACATGTAATTATAATCCAACAGGACTTAATAATAAAAGTATGTACCTGGATGCTGGGCACTGTGGCATACACCTATAATCCCCAATAACTTGGGAGAGTGAGGCAGGAGGATCTTAAGTTGAAGGCCAGAGACAGCTTGCACAATTTAGTGAGACCCTACCTCAAAACAAAAAGGGAGTATGGGTGCAGCTTGGTGGTAGAGGACTTGCTTAGCATGCAAGAGGCCCTGGGTTCAACCCCTCAATACTGCCAAAATAAAAAATAAAAAATAAAAATCCGGTAGCTGGTATAAAGATTAACACAGTGCAGAATATGAGGCCCATACAGGCAGTTATGTTTGATTGATCCTTGTATGTACAAACACCTAACAGAGAATCTAGTAGTTAGTGGATTCAATAGATTAAGTGAATAAGACTAAGTCTGCCTTAGAAAAAGATGAGAAATGAGGAAGTCTTCTTAAATGAGGTGAAATCTAGGTTTTGAAAGCCAAATAGGTAGGTAAAAGTGGAAGAATGAACCACAGGCATGGAGAACTGTGTGAGTGAAGCTATATACCATGTGTCAGGGAGCTGTGAATAGTTCACATTGTTTCAGTATAAAGTATAAATCCAAGAGCAAGTGGAGATGGGGTTGTATTAGTGAAGAATTTATAACCATTGAGAGCCTTTGTGTCATCAGTGATCATTTTACCTTTTCACATTAAAAGGCGAATAGAACTATTTATGGCGTGCTGATGTTTATTAAAATAAGACAACATACTTCAAACCAAGTTTTATTTGGAAGCCCACTAATTAAAATACATACACAGGCACTCACTCCCTATATTTACAAGTCTGTACTCTCCAGATCCTTCCAGGTTTGTCAGTGAAGGGTTTACTGGAAAGAACTGCAGTCTAGACACCAGGAGGCCCAGGTTCAATACTTAACAGTATTATTAGTTAGCAATAGGATTGTTGGTATTTCCTTTTTCTTCTCATCTGCTAAATAGAAGGATTGAGTTCAGCAATCTTTAAAGTGCCTTTTAATCCTAGAAGTTCTCTGATTTTGTAAATCTGTAGCTATACTTTATGTGATACTGGCACCTTGGACAGGAATTTAACCCCCAATTGTAGTTGTATTTCAGGACTCCATCTTAGCGAAGCCAGGGCCTATATATATGTGTCTTTCTTTTTCTTTTCTTCCTTCTTTTCTTCTCTCTTTCTTTCTTTCTTTCTTTCTTTCTCTTTCCCTTTTTCTTTTTCTTTTGTTTTGAGATAGAGTCCCATTAATTAGCTCAAGCTAGCTTCGAATTCACTGTGTACCCCAGGCTAACCTTGGGCTCATGATCCTCCTGCTTTAGGCTCCTGAGTGCTGGGATTATAGGTCTGGGGTTTGGGGTTTTTTTTTGCTTGTTTGTTTTTCCAGTACTGGGGAGTTGAACCTGGGGCCTCACACAGGCTTTTTGCAAGCGCTTAACCACCTAGCCCATATTTTACTTTGTATTTTGAAACATGGTCTCACTAAGTTACACAAGCTGCCTTTAGCTTTGAAGTTGCAGTTCTCCTGCCTCTGCCTCCTGAGTCTCTGGGATTAAAGACGTGTGCCACCACCAGGTGTGGTGTTTTTGAAGAAAAGAAAGGGTAGAGTGGTGGAGGGATGGAAGATGGACAGAGAGAGAAAACAGGAAAAAAAAAAGAGAGAAACAAACACACACACACTTGAAAAATATCAAATGTGTGACAGTTTTTCTTGTTTAACTTTTATAAGTTTTCGTGTGTGTGTTTTATTTTTGATAGTACTGGGAGTTGAGCCTCATATATACTAGGCAAGTGCTCTACCACTAAGCTGCATCCCCTGTCCCTTTTTTATTTTTAATTTTGAGACAGGCTGTTATTAAGTTACACACATAGCCCCTCACCTCAAACTTGCAATCCTCCTACCTCAGCCTCTTAAATTACTGGGGTTAAAGGTGTATGCCACAGCATCTGGCTTATAAGGTTTTGTTTTTTTTAACATTAAATTTGAGATGTTGATAGAATAGGTGGAACTGTCTAGCAGGTAATTTGAAGTGTGATTCTTAAAATCAAGAGAGAAATCAGGACTCAGGATAGAGTTGGGATCATCCAGTAGGAGGTAATTCTAAATGTGGAAGTTCATGTAAGTACTTGGGGAAAGGAATAGAGGAGGGGAAGCCAGACAAGAGTCCACATTTGAGGGGTGAAGGAAGATATGGAACTCTACAAGGAAATAGGAAAAGAGTGTAGAAAATCAGAGAACTAGAATAGATTGTGTCACTAATATTCTTTAGAAAGGAACTTGACTGAGAGCCACATACATCCTTCTGTTGTTGTTAGGTGCCATCGAGTTGTGTCTGACTCATAGCAACCCTCATAGGGTTTTCAATGGCTGATTGTTTCAGGATTGCCACGGGAGTGGATTGCCATGTCCTTCTCCCATGTTTGCGGTGTTGGGAATCGAACTCGGGACCTCAGAGACTGTAGAAGCAGCGGCTTTACCCACTGAGCTAAATCCCAGCCCCATACATCTTTCTTATATGGTGATAAAATTGACTGCCCGATGAATATAGTTAGCCAATAAGATAAAGGATATCTGAGAATACAGTTTAAGACATTGGGAGCATGCATTTTAATGTACTAAAGTAAAACTTGTGTCAAGCTTCATGATTTTTTTTAAAAAAGTGGTTCAGTCATGCTAAGTGTTGAATAGGAGTAAGTTTATACAATCCAGTACTGAAGGACATTAGTTAGAATGTGATGGCATGGTGAGTGGAAAGGAATGAACTTAGAATTTTGAATTCCAAACCCTCCGTTATTTTAACTTTATAACCATTTGGTCATATAATAGGGTGGAGAGATTTGTAAACTGATAAATTACCATCGGATTGGTAGTTGCTATTTGAATATGATTAAAAGTGCTCGGACAAATGATTTAAGACAGGAGTGTCCAACCTTTTGGCTTCCCTGGTCCATATTGAGTAAAGAGCAATTGTCTGGAGTTGCACATTAATTATATAATGTAGTCAGTGCATATATATAATATGAGAAATAATGAAGAAAATGCATGCTAAAAAATGAATGATATTAAAAGATCTTGTGGGGCTGCATTATTGGCTGTCCTGGGCCACGTGTAGCCCTTGGGCCACAGATTGGACATGCCTGATTTAGGCTTTCCCGGACTGTTTATTCACCTGTAAAATTATTTAAAAGATGAATTTAAACCTTATACTCTAAATAGTACTCTCCTTATTCTGAATTGTTAGAATGTTATTTGCTTTCAGAATATTTGCCTTTAAAAAGTATGTGAAATGCATGTATATGTACTTTTAACATACATTTTTAGACATTCATTATATAGTACACTTTTTATAGCAATTTCCCCTACACTGAGGTTATCATCCTCTCAGCTAATGAGGTGTAGTAAGGCAGAGACCACACTGAATACCGCTGGCCAGTACATATTGTATACTTTCATTCGGTAATGCTTTACCACTCTTTGGAGAGTTGAGGGTATCTTCAGAAACTACTTTTTCTTGCCATTTAGTTAGGAATAGTTTTGATCCAGGTCTACAGCCATTACCGTGGTGTCCAATCTCATCTGATCTTGGAAGCTAAGCAGGATTGGGCCTGATTAGTCCGTGGATGGGAGACTACCTGGGAATACCAGGTGCTGTAGGCTTGGGAGAATGATCCAGCAGCCCATTCCCGAAACAATCAGCCATCAAAAAAACCCTCTGAATAGCAGAGAAGCATTATGAGACATAGTGCTAGGCATGGCACAGTGTCGGGTAGTGTTTCATTCTGTTGTACATAGGGTTGCTATGAATCAGACTGGACTGGAGGGCACCTAGCAACAAGTTTCGACCCATAGTGAGTGATAAAGTGATGCAAATACAGACTATTTTGTTGGTTATTAAAATGCAAGCTTTATATAGGTCAGTCTGCAGTGCCTCTAAAGAAAAGCCCATGAGAAAAGAAAGTAAAGATTAATTAGATCACCAGTCTCCCTGTGGTACACTAGGCAAAGTCACAAATGGTCAAAGTGTCCACTTTGTTTCTTTTGATAAAGGATAACTTTGTGTTCACAAATAATTATCAAGGTTGTACTGTGTGTACCCTGCATGGTACTAGATGCTGGAGATATAATAGTGAACATGCCGAGATATATTCTTTTGCATTTTACCATTTAGAGCAGAAAAGATAGAGTTAAATAAGGGACAGAGACCCATAGGAGGTCAGTTTTGCCAAGCAGAAAGTTGAGTGAATGTTGTAACTGGTTCCAAAAGAAAACACATAAACTCTTACCTTTTATCACCACCTCAGCCTTTCCCTCCCTTCTTCTTATTCTTGCATCTCATTGCAACTATGGTGTTTTTAAAAAAATGTGTGTGAGATGGGCGCGGTGGCACATACCTGTAATCCTAGCGGCTTGGAAGGTGGAGGCAGGAGGATCTCAAGTTCGAGACCAGAGGCAGTCTGCGTAACTTAGCGAGACCCTGTCTCAAAAAGTAAAAAATGGGCTGAGGGTGCAGCTCAGTGGTCCAGCACTCGCAGAGCATGCAATTGTGAGGTCCTGGGTTCAACCCCCAGAACACACACACACACAAAAACTGTGTGTGTGTGTGTGTGTGTGTGTGTGTGTGTGTATGTATGTGGGGAGAGGCAGGGGATTAGCTCACTTGGTAGAGTGTCTGCTCTGTACTCTCTGAGGACCTGGGTTCCATCCCCAACACTACAAAAATGGGAGAAGGAAGTGGTAGTCCACTCCAAAACAATCCCGAAAACAGTCCACCACTGAACACCCTATGAGGATCACTATGAGTTGGACCTGACTCTATGGCACCTACCAACAACAAGTCTGTGTGTGTGTGTGTGTGTGTGTGTGTGTGTGTATTTAGGTAACTGGATCTTCAAAAGATGTTATTAGCATATATGGTGCATGTGACTGGAAAAAAAGTAGAAAATTTCTGACTTTTAGGTAACGTTCAATCTGTATTTGTAGTCCAGTCCGCATACTTCAGTACAAACCCACATTTTAAAAAAACATTTTTTCATTTGTTTTAATTAGAGGAAACAAATGCACATTTTAATTACTTTACTTTTTGTTTATAGGTCCAGGGGCAAGTTCATCCTACTCTTGAATCTAATGATGATGCCCTTCAGTATGTTGAAGAATTAATTTTGCAATTATTAAATATGCTTTGCCAAGCTCAGCCCCGAAGTGCTTCAGATGTAGAGGTATGACAAATTTTGCATTGTGTTTAATTTATGTATATCTAGTCTATATGTTTGCAGAGAAGAGATTGCTCTTCAATTCCATTCTATGTACATGATATATAAAATGAAGACTAGATCTCTTTAAACTTTGCATTGGGTATATAACTCATATATATTTCTACCTGTGAAACTATCCCACATTTTGCTTTTAAGCTAAAATTGTTGTTGTTGTTAGGTGCCATCGAGTCGGTATCCGACTCATAGCAACCCTCTGTACAACAGGGGCAACACTATTGTCAGTGCTTCTCTGCTGTTCATAGGGTTTTCAATGGCAGATTGATTTTTGGGAGGGGGTTGCCAGGTCCTTCTCCCAAGCTTACAGCTTCTGGTGTTCCCAGGCGGTCTCCCATCCAGGTACTAACCAGGCCCAACCCTGCTTAGCTTCCGAGATCTGACGGGATCGGATGCCACAGGGCTACAGCTGCAGGCTTAAGCTAAAATAAGTTATTTATTTATTTTTTTAATTTTGGAAACAAGGTCTTGTTATATAGCCAAGGCTGGCCTTGAACTCACCGTCCCCTTGCCTCTGCCTCCCGAGTGCTGGGATGGCACCACCATAGACATACACCACCCCACCCAGCTAAAATGAGCAATTTCTTGATGCTAGAATATATCCAAGTGTTCCTTTGTTTGGTAAAGCAAGCTACATTCCAAAAATATTTCCTTTAGTTTCAGAAGATCAGAGTACTGACAATACTAAAAAATATGTGACAGTAGTAGAAGAGATCAGGACCAGAAAAAGTTGTTTGAATTTAATATTTCATCAGTAACATAGTTACAAAGCAGGATGTGGCCATGTATTGGTGGGTGGACTAGAGGTAAAGTTCCCCAAAATGAAGTGTTTAAAGAATTAAGAGGCCCAAAGAATATTTTATGTATTCTCAATGTAGGCAGTACAGTTGCACAGTATGATGGCAGGACTTAACATGAGAGTGGAAGACTGATGTTTCAGAAACAGTTTAAGAACTCTTCATATGGGTTATGGGACAAAAGACAGTTTCTGCTTCTAAAGTCTTCAGGGGATATTAAGATTTCAGCTGAGGTGGGCATGGTGGTTCATGCCTATAGTCTCAGCAACTTGGGAGGCAGAGGCAGTAGGATCACAAGTTCAAAGCCAGAGGCAGCCTGTATAACTTAGTGATATCCTGTCTCGAGATTTAAAAAAATGGTCTAGGAGTCCAGCCCAGTGTTAGAGCACTTACATATATGTGCAAGGCCCTGGTTTCAACCCCTAAGTACCAACAAAAAAAAAGATTTCAGCTGAGGCAAAGAAGTATCAAGGAACATTGAGGGCTGAGATAGTAGTTCAGTGGTGGAGGGATTGTCTAGCGTTAACTAGGCCCTATGTTCCATCTCCATCAACCCCCAGTCCTCAAAAAAGGAACATTGAACAACAGAGTTTGTGGCTATAGGAAACATTGTGTACTGTGGAATAGTAATTCACTTTGATTTCTTAAGTAACTCAGAGTAAGTTTCTTACATTTTTATCCTTTATTTTCCATAGAGTTTACAAAGTCAGATACTTTTTATTCGTTATTTCCTTTAAATGCCTTTACATATTTGGCTTCTTCACAGAGTGGATCTTGAATAGAACTGGTTGCCTGATTCTCCTCATTAACAATTCCATTTATTCTTTTGGATCCTAGCTAGGTTCTCCCAGAGTGTTTATAAAATGACAGCACACTATGTCTAGTGTATTAGAATGGTGTTACAGGTATCATCTTGCTTATTATTCTGATGTTGGTACACTCCAGGAATTTGGTAGTGTGCTGACATTGCAAACTCAAATTCATCTCTTTTCAGATTTATTGTACAGTACTGTGCTTATCTAATTTCATGCTTTTTAACTAATACAGAAACTAATATTAATATCTGGATTCAAGACTCTAAATAAAGGCTATCTCATGGCTTTTTAATACTAAGAGAACTTTTGAGGTATTTGAGATACCTTTACCCTATTCCTAGATTTCTTATTTCAAAGCACTTTACCTGGGCCTTTAACATAGTGGCAGCCATGTGGGATTCCAATGAGTTGGCTTTGGGGCTAGGAATATATATATATATATATATATATATATATATATATATGACAGTATGATAGTAGTATAAATATCAGTAAGCTATATGATAGGCTTTGTAATTTCAGGGTACTGTTACATAAATTTTTATGTCCTTGTTTTATATAGTGAAAAGTTGACACTCAGAAGAAATATGTAGAAATGATTGATTAATTTTTTAAAATCAGTATTCTAATTACCCTTGCCTGGAGCCGTAGCCCTGTGGCATCTGATCCCATCAGATCTTGAAGCCAAGCAGGGTCAGGCCTGGTTAGTACTTGGATGGGAGACCGCCTGGGAACACCATGTGTTATAGGCTTGGGAGACAGACCCGGCAACCCACTCCCAAAAATCAATCTGCCATTGAAAACCCTATGAACAGTGGAGAAGCACTGACAATAGTGTTTGGCCTGTTGTACGTCACTATGAGTCAGATACTGACTCAACAGCACCTAACAACACAACAACAATACCCTTACTCCCATACCATTCCTGGAAGGGTATTTATTTAGATAAGAATAAAGTCTATAGAGATGGAGAGAGGGAGTCAAGAATAATGGTGCCTTAAGTATGTTTAGGGCCTGCGGCCGTAGCCCTATGAATCCGATCCCGTCAGATCTGGGAAGCTAAGCAGGGCTGGGCCTGGTTAGCACCTGGATGGGAGACCACTGGGAACACCAGGTGCTGCAGGCTTGGGAGAAGGACCTGGCAACCCCTTCCCAAAAATCAATCTGCCATTGAAAACCCTATGAACAGCAGAGAAGCACTGACAATAGTGTTTCCCCTGTTGTACAGAGGGTCGCTATGAGTCGGATACCAACTCGACGGCACCTAACAACAACAACAAGTATGTTTAGGCTGCTTTAACAAAATACCTTGCACTGGTCATTTACAAACAGCATACATTTATTGCTCATAGTTCTGGATGTTGGGAAGTTGAAGATCAAGGTGCCAGCAGATAGTAACTGGTGAGGGCTTGTTTTCTACTTCTGTGTGTCCTCACATGACTGAAGGGGGAGGCTCCCTCATGCCTCTTTTTTAAGGGCACTAATTTCATTCCTGAGGATAAAGTTCTCATGATCTAACCACCTTGTAAAGGTCCCATCTCTTAACACCCCAACAATGGGACTTAGATTCAGCGTGAATTTGGGAGGGACACAAATATTCAGACTATAGCAAATAGTGTCTTGGGTTCTTTTATCAGGAAATAATTTTCCATTTTCCTCATTCATTGGGATTCGGTATTTTAAAAATACACAAAAAGAGGTTTCTTTTAAAAGTATAAGGTAGGGCTGGGGATGTAGCTCTGTGATAGAGTGCTTGCCTTAAGTGTATGAAGTCCTGGGCTCAATCTCCAGCACTGGGGAAAAAACAATCAAACTAAATCCAAAGAGAGTAATATAAAATTACCTCTCCACAGCATACTTCTAAAAATAAATAAATAATATGGACCCTGAATTTAGATATTTTATCTCCAAAGACTTATGTTAAACCTATTTAAAATTGTCATTTTGATTGAACTTTTGTCCTTTGTCCCCCCGGCCCCCTTTCTGGTTCTTTTGAGACAGAGTATTACTACATGGCCCAGGCTCGCTGTTCTCCTGTCTCAGCCTTTCAGGTACTGGGATCACAGGCATGCACCACCACATCTGACTTAACTTCTGTTCTTTTATACTGCTTTTCTACCTCTACTATACACTGCTGTTTTTTAGATTCCAGGCCATGACCCATAAATAAATTATAAAATCATTTTAGTGGATTGCCCAACCAACATTTAAAAAAATAAGACCAGTGTGCTTCATAACATAAGGACAAGTTTTATTTATGAAACTGTGTTTTAGTTGAATACATGTGTAATGTGTAAGGGTATGACATAAGATATATTGAGAATTTATTATTTTTTTTACTATGAGTTGAGTTTAAAAACAAACAAAAAAAAAATGAGGCTGAGGATGTAGCTTAGTGGTACAGCACCTGACTAGCATGTTCAAAGCCCTAGAGTGTATCCCTAACCACACACACACACACACACACACACACACACACACACACACACACGCCACAGGGTCACACCATTTTTTGGTTTATGACATGGATACACCTATTCAGTTAAACAAGGTAAACCCATCAGTGTAAACATTTCAATTGAAAACCATGGTAAAGTAAATCCTTTGTCCTGTCATTTTTGGATTAACAAGTATATGATATTGACTTGGACAAAAGAAAGTGATTTCCTTCTTGTCCCTTCTCTTCTCTCCGTTTTCATCCATTCTTGCTTTCCCAGTATTTTGGACTTTTATATTGCACTTAACTGTAAGAGTGTAGCATCCTGGTAAATAGATCTCTCATGAGGCATTTGAAGAGATATGTTAACTGATTTTTAAACAATAATAATTTCTTTCAACACGCCTCTTCTTTTTTTTTTTTTTAAATGATTTTTTTGTGGTGTTGGAGGTTTGAACCCAGGGCCTTGCTTATGCTTTGTAAGTGCTCTAACAATGAGCTACACCCTCAGCCCAGGTACACCCTCAGCCAGGGTACTAACCAGGCCCATTCAACACACTTCTAATTAGATCTAAATGACCACTTTAAAAAATTTGGTGGCTGATTTAGTCTTGAACATAGATGAAGAAAGGATTAAATCACTGCTTTGCTTATATTTTGCTCATAGAATGTCCTAAAATCTTTGTATTCCCCCACCTTGCATCACGTCTAGAGTATCACATGGAAATACATTTTTTATTTTCTATTTTAATAGCAACTAATAAAACTTTATTCAAGTTTATAATCAGGGGTGATATTTAATTTCCTCAAGTAGTTTTTACATACTACTAGTTGATCAAAGATCATAGCCTTCAATATGGGTTGCAACTAAACATCAACAAAACAAAAATCCTTACGACTGGGTTAGTATGCAACTTCACAATAAACAGAGAAAAGATTGAGGTTGTCCAAGATTTTGCTTTGCTTGGCTCTATAATCAACACCCGTGGAAGCAGCAGTCAAGAAAAGCTGTGGCAAAAGATCTCTTTAGAGTATTGAAAAGTAAAGATGTCACGTTGAAGACAAAGGTGCATCTGACTCATGCCATGGTATTTTCAGTCACATCATATGGTTGTGAAAGCTGGACATTGAACAAGGGAGACAGGAGAAGAATTGATGCTTTTAAATTATGGTGCTGGAGACGTCTATTGAATATACCATGGACTGACAAAAGAACCAACAGATCTCTCCTAGAAGAAGTGCAACCAGAGTGCTCCTGGGAAGCAAGAATGGCCAGGCTGTGTCTTACATATTTCGGACATAAAGGCAGAAGAGATCAATCCCTGGAGAAAGACATCATGTTTGGGAGAGCGGCAGGTGGACAAAGAAAAGGAAAACCCTCCACCAGATGGGTTGACACAATGTCTGCAACAATGGGCTTAAACATAAATAAGATCGTATGCCTGGCACAGAATCAGGAAATGTTTCGATCTGCTGTACATAGGGTCGCTGTGAGTCGGACTTGACTCAACGGCACCTAACAAGTTAAATACTGAGAAATTTAAAGTGCTAAAAATTGTATAATAGTGACCTCTACTGGTTTTAATTGTGGTACACTGCAAGTGGACTTTAAAAACTTAAGGGGAATAGCATCTCGGTTTCCCCCTGCACTTGGAGGTTGAACCTAGGGCCTTGCACATACTTTGGAAGTGCTCTACCACCGAGCTACACCCCCCAGCCCATTTTTTAATTTTTTGATTTGTAAATCTTGAGACAGTGTCTCACTAAGTTACCCAGGCTGCCTCTGTTCTCAAACCTGTGATCCTCCCAAGTCACAGACCTGAGCCACCATGCACAGCTGGAGCAATACCTTTTAATAGTGAATTACATTCATTTATTAAAGCAAACAAAATCAGCTGTTAAAACAACTTGAGTTCTTTGATTTTCGATGAAAATTTTAACCAAATAACTGCTAGAAATTAAGTAAAAGTAGTTTGTTAAAAATCAGTGATCTATGGGAGGACTTTGAAGATAAGTTACAGTGTATTAAAATTGCTGTTACTAATGTAAACCATTGATTTCCATGATTTGTAGATAGTTTTGAAATTTAAGTACTTTAGCTTAATAGATAAGGAAAATAGTTCTTCAAGGTTTTAATTGCAAAGTGCTACTTGAGCTTAATTGGTATTGAAAGAAAGAACAAGTGAGTGAGAATTGGATTTTGACAGTTGCTTCTCGAGCTTAGGTCTTATTCCCTGAAATTTTATAAAAGCAATGTTTAAAGTTACTAATACTCATTCTAGTCATTAGCTTTATCACATTAAAGCTGGAATTCAAAATAAGAGTTTCTCTTAGTAATAGGAATGTTTAGTTTGTTAACTGCTCAATTAAAAACTAATACATTGACATTAAGTATGTGTGCAGTGTAAAATTTGCTACATGTAAAAAGCCCTGTTTTTGATACTGTGATTTTAAATGTAAATTTTAAGAACTCTAATTCATTTATTTGTTACTTAGTTGTTATTTTCGTATTTTCTAAGGAACGTGTTCAAAAAAGTTTCCCTCATCCAATTGATAAGTGGGCAATAGCTGATGCCCAATCCGCTATTGAAAAGAGGAAACGAAGAAATCCATTATCTCTCCCAGTAGAAAAAATTCATCCTTTATTAAAGGTAAAGCTGATATACTGCCATCTTACCTTTGAAAAGCAAAATAAAGTCCACCATTTTCAAACACTAAGAATGTTTGAATTCAACAGTAAAATTCTCTTGTTAAGTATTCTCGGAATTCATGTGGTGGGGGGTATGCTATCATGGGCAACATGATTTAAAGTAATTTCATACCAATAACAATAAGATAGCAAATTGAAGAGGCTTTAAAAAGCTATTATTATGGAGTTTATGAGGTGGTACTAGAACTAAAAAGAGAATTTATAAAACTCTTCCTTTATTTTTGGTTATATCTAAGTGTCTCTATAAATCTTTTAGATGTTAGTATTTTGTATATAAACTTTTGTGAGACTATCACAGGTCTGTGTGTAATCTTTGAAGAAAAATTCCCAGAGATCACCTAAATGAGCCAGTCCTACTTACCTTTTAAATCAGACAGTCAGTTTAATCTCTATAGAACTAATAGAATAAGTGCTGAAAACCTAAATTATTGGTTACTTCATAACAAAAGGTATAGTTATAATAAGATCTTGATAATACTTTTAGACATCAGTTATTTTACATACACTGTAATACAGGCAAAATGCTAATGCTTGCATATTTCTGAGTTTTATTACTCAACAGTTAACTATTTGTAACTGAGGTACCTGAAGCAGAAAGCAATTAAGTAACTCCCTAGTCCAAGTTCATAAGACTCTTAAGTGATAGTGGTAGGAAATCCAGTTCTCCTTAATCTTGTCCAGAATTTAGGCTAAATACTTGGATGACATTTAAGATTGTCAAAAGCTTATGTTTTGCATTAATGGAAATATTTACCTGTGTCTTACTGACTGGTTTGAGGAAATGTGCAAGTTATGGAAAATTATTAAGTTATTAATAATTATATATTTCTTTATAATTCTCTTTTCAAGATTTTTATTGGCCATACATTGAATTATATTCTAAGAGAATTAACAGTATGAGATATGTATATGCTGTTAATGATCCTAAATTTTTAGTTTTATAATCTAATTGTGATGTCATATCAACATGTTAATGCATCTTTGTCATGATAAATTTAGTGGTTTTTACATTCCTGAAAGGTAAATGTAGCCTGTCCCCAGCTTATCTAATTGTGGATGTCATATCAACATGTTAATGCATCTTTGTCATGATAAATTTAGTGGTTTTTACATTCCTGAAAGGTAAATGTAGGCTGTCCCCAATGTAGTAAACATATTTCAAAAGATTTCTTCCCCCCTTAATAGGATTATTTAGAACTTGTTCTCCTTCAGGAACTGGTTAGCAACACAAAAGAACATATTCTCTTTGAAGTCTAATAATAGGACTATTTAATATGTTCTTAATAACTACTATTGTTTAGTAGGACATAGCATGAATTTTTCTTGTAGAAACAGCCAGGAATACCAGGAATGCCATATTAGCATTTTCGGGAGCCCAGATTCCTTTGGATTGGATAAAAGTATAAGACTAATAGACATTCCTGGATACCAGTAATATATTCACTCTTATATAAAAGAGAAAACTCATTTCTTATAGTTACTTCCAGATATTCTTACGTTAAGTAAAAGAGAGCATTTGCTCTTGTACTTCAAACTTGGATTTCCCTTCCTAGATTAGGGATTTATCTATTTAGTAATGTGTACTTACCAAGTATTTTACATGACCAGGGGTATTTTTACTTTGTCTTTCCTTAGCTTATATTTTTAATACGAATACACTTATTCATAGTTGGACCACTTGAAATTAAATTATAAAATTAAATGTTGATAATCACAGGCTAAGTCACATATGGTTTTTTATTTTTAATTAGTATCTTTAAAAGTTTGCAGTATATGATGTTTAAACACGATTTTCTTTTAATGTTGCAGGAGGTCCTAGGTTATAAAATTGACCATCAGGTTTCTGTTTACATAGTAGCAGTATTAGAATACATTTCTGCAGACATTTTAAAGCTGGTGGGGAATTATGTAAGAAATATACGGCATTATGAAATTACAAAACAAGATATTAAAGTGGCGATGTGTGCTGACAAGGTAGGAAACTGAGCTTCCATGTATTTTATTTACATTTTTATTCATGATTTATTAGATACTAACATACTATTCAGACCGAATAAATTTGTATACTGTTTTGTGTTGGGGAGATAATGGCAAGTATTGAGGATATCACCCTATAGAAATAGGATAATGGATATTAAAATATGTTTAAACATTTTATGTAGTTTTTTCCTATTGCTGCAACCAGGGTTCATTACAGTAATAAAATCTTAATAGTGGACTTCTTGAAATTTTATTTGAATTGGAAGGTTTAGAAGGTTATGAATTTACTTAAACAGTTTTTAAAAATGTAAAAATACTAAATGATGATTTCAACACCTAGATTTCTTTAGATACTACTTACAGTAGTGTTTCAGTAATAACATTAAGAGCAAACATTTTTTGAAAGTTAAGCATATATGTGGTTTATATTATTTGGTCATTATGATACTCCTTTAAGTTAGGTGATCTTGTTTTCTAAAAGGGAAGCTGAAATTCAGAAAGATAAAGAAATTGAGTCCGAGTTTTCTAAGAAGTTTTTTTTTTTTTTTTTTTTTTGTGTGTGGTACTGGGGGTTGAACCCAGGGCCTCACGCTTGCATGCTCTGCAAGTGCTGGACCATAAGCTGAACCCTCAGCCCATTTTTTTTTTTTTTACTTTTGGAGACAGGGTCTCCCTAAGTTGCGCAGACTGCCTCTGGTCTTGAACTTGTGATCCTCCTGCCTCTGCCTCCCAAGCTGCTGGGATTACAGGCATGCGCCACTGTGCCCAGCTTCTGAGAAGTTTCAAAGCCTAGACTTGCACTCCAGATCTGAGTCTAAATTATTTTAGTCATTGCCTTAACATTTTTATTTTATGAAAATGACTATGCAGAAAATAAAATATCTTTAGATGAAGCATTTCATGCAATTTTTCTCACTATACTCTTACTGACTTTGAATGTTCTTATTACTGCACCTGCTTAATTATGTTTAGGATTTATTTGTTCTTTCAGAATACGATAATCTAGAGTAAAAAAATCATGATCTGAAGAATTTCAAATTCATTGATATTTTTAAATTGATAAGTATTTGATATTTAAAATTATTTAAAAATGAATATAAAATGTTAATTTTTAAATAAATAAGATAAATGAAATATTTTTGAGTATCTATTATGTTCCCATGGGGGGAGGTGCAAGGGAAGTATAAAATAAGGTTCCAGGGTTGATGAAGGGGTACTTACATTGTGAAATAGGCAGGAAGTAGCACAAGATAAAATATTTTATTGTTTTATAGAGATAATGATACTGTAGAAGCTCATAGGAGGGGAAAGATGGGTTTCAGCAATAGTAGTAATAGTAGACTTCTTGGAGAAAACAGAATTTGTTCTGATCTATCCCCAACAAATGGCCAACTACAACTACACAATTGTAAGAGGTATTCAAATGAGAGAAAGAGGCCATGGAATAAGGTGAGGATGGCAAGAGTATTGAACTGAGGATACTGAATCAGAGAGAAATTCAAGACAGGATTTGGGAACAAATTACAAGTAACAGGTTAACATGAGTGACAGGCAGATGGTAGTATTGATAGAGAACTTGGAGGAGGCATGCATTATATCAAAAGTAGAATTGTGTTTTAGAGAAACTTAGAGAAGCTGTGGAGAGTTGGTGACATATATCCCAAAAGATACAATCTTATACCTGCTTTTTCTTCAATCATTTAAGAACTTTATCCGGGCGGGATGTAGTAGTGCACTCCTGAATCCCAGCACTCAGGAGGCTGAGGCAGGAGGACTTATTCGAGTTTGAGACCAGCCTGAGCTACATAATGAGTTCCAGGCCAGCCTAAACTACATATTGAGGCCTTGTCTCAAAAACCAACCAACCAAACAAAAAAACAATCAAACAAAAAGAACTCTATTCAAATATGAGATGTGATCAAAAGATATGATGAATGTTTAAGTTAAAAAAATGTATTACAGTAAAAGACACATTATCATTAATCTCCCTCAAAATACTCCCTTTGACTTCAAACATACTTCTCCCAATGTTCTTGCCACTTTTTTGAAGCAGTGCTGGAAGTCCTCTTTTGTGAGTGTCTTTAGTTTCATCCTATATCATGAAAACACTCCGTGTCACATCACTTCTGATTTGGCAATTTCTGTCGAATAAAAACATGTACGATGTGTCCTTGTTCATCTTATTGAGTGGATCTGGCACCATGCGACTTCTGGCTCTCCTCCAAAGTCAAAATAACCATGAAAGGTTTTGAATCAGTTTAAGACATCAAGGCAGCCACAACAGCACAACTAAAGAGGATTTCCAGAACTGCTTTAGAAAGTGGCAAAAATGATGGGATAAATGTGTTTGAAGCCAGGTGGAGCAGTTTGAGGTGGATTAATTACAGTGTGTCTTTTACTGTAATAAATTTTTTTAAAATTTAAACATTCACTATATCTTTTATCACACTTTGTAACTTCCTAAGACATTTACCTTCAAATTTGACTATAGATTCCTGTTTTATAGTTTTTTTTTTTATATCTCTGACTATATAGGTATTGATGGATATGTTTCATCAAGATGTAGAAGATATAAATATATTATCTTTAACTGATGAAGAGCCTTCCACCTCAGGAGAACAAACTTACTATGATTTAGTGAAAGCATTTATGGCAGAAATTCGACAATATATAAGAGAACTAAATCTGATTATAAAGGTTTTTAGAGAGCCCTTTGTCTCCAATTCCAAATTGTTTTCAGCTAATGTAAGTATATTATGTATGTCTGTCACTCCATGTGTTAAATTTCACTTCAAATTTGAATATGTATAGTTCATGACTACTAATTTGTCAGTCTTTTAAAGTTGTGGCACTTAATTCATGGTCACAAATAAAGTGCTACAGCAGTTTGGAAGAGATTAAACATCAAAAATTAAAAGACAGAATCTAAAGTAGAATGATTATGTAAGTGAAAATGAATTCAGAGAATCTTCCATGTACTCCAAAGAATAAAGATTCTTTTTTAGATAAAAGATATTTTTGTTTTATTTGGCTTATTTAAGTCATTTAAACAATACTTCATGAGCACCCACTGTATTGTCAAGCTCAGTTGATAGAGCACTGCTCTGCACTCTCTGAGGCCCTAGATTCAATCTCCAGCACCACAAAAATGGGAGAAGGACACTTCAGTCTACTCTTAAAACAATATTGAAACAATCAGCCATTGGAGTCATTATGGGAGTCATTATGAGTCAGACTTGACTCGACAGCACTTAACTAACAACAACAACACAGCAACAACAAAATGTTTAGCAATGGGGATCAAAGAAGAATAAGAAAGCATTCCTTCCCTTAGGTTTAGTTAAGACAGAGATGTAAATTTAAAATTAAATTGCAGTACAAGGTGGAAGTAACCATAATAGAAGTATGACCACAATGTTATTTGGTCCACAAAGGAAGGAACCAGTAAATTGAAACTCAGACAATGGACTAGTAGTCTTACAGTAGTAATTGAACTAACCTAATTGGGATCTGAGGATATGCTGAGTGAGAGCAGGTGAGGTTGTGTAAAGGAATTACATACCAGTAATTCCTGGAATTATGTCCACAGGCGACTGAGGGAGAAGCAGTGCCCACTCTTGAAACTGGGACTGGAGCTCAAGTTATGGCAATGGGTAAACAGTAAAAAAATAAAGAAGTAGCTGCTGGAGTCATAGCTTAGTGGTAGTGTGCTTGCCTAATGTGTGAGACCCTGGTGATCCTCAGCTCTGCAAAAATAAAATATAATAAATAATAAAGGAGTATAGTAAAGTGGTGGTTGTATAAATCGTAAATGTACTAAAAACCATTGAATTATTCATTTAAATGGAGGGACTGCAAGGTATGTAAATAATATGTCAGTAAAATTCTGTAAAAAAATGAGTAAAAGAGAAACAAATATGTCTTAGTACACAAAAATCAGGAACTAAAAATGGCCAAAAGATGTTCATTGGCGTATTACAAATTAAAACCACAGTGAGCTAGTATTACACACTCATTAGAAAGACTTTAAAAGAGACTGATAGTACCAAATGTTGCAAAGGATATGGAGCACTGCTTGTGGGATTATAAAGTGCCCACATTATTTGTGAGATGTAAACTAGTATAAACATTTTTTGTCAGTTTTGTATAACAAATAAACACAAACCAACTTTATACTCTAGCAGTTCTACTCATAGATTTTTACACAGAAGAAATAAAAATATCCATACAAAACTTGTTCATGTGCCAGGCATAGTGGCACATGTCTGTAATGCTTGCTGAGGTGTAGGAGGATCACAAGTTTGAGACCAGCCTAGGCTACCAGGTGAGTTTCAGGCTAGCCTAAGTTACAAAAACTTGCTCATGAATGTTTGTAGCAGCTTTACTTGTAATATCCTCAAATGGGAAAAACTCAAATGCCCATCAGAGGTAAATGGATATACAAATTGCTGTATGTCCACAAAATGGAATGCTGCTCAGCATAAAAAGAAATGAAGTAATTATATGTGCAGTAGCATGGATAAACCTCAAAAACATGAGCAAAGAAACTAGACACAAAAGACTATACATTATTCCATTTACTTAATATTCTGGAAAAGATACTTTTCTAGTAACAGATTACTGGTTTCCTGGGAGTGAGGATAGTGAGGGTTGATGGGGATCAGGTGTAAGGTATATCTTGATTATGGTGGGAGTTACAAGGATGAGTAACTACATAAAAAGCTCACCAGAAAGTACATTTGAAAGGTATATAAACCATACCTCAAAACTGATTCAACAAAAATAAAGTCACAAAAAATATATAATAGTAATCAGTGGATTTTAATGTAGCAGTACAAAAATGATGGTTTCAGATTCTACATTACTATTTAAGTAATCCTTAAGAAACAACCATTTACTAAATTTTGGTATAGTACCATAAGAGGATATTTATTTATATGAAATGTCCAGAATAAGCAAATCTGTAGAGATAGAAAATAGAATAATGGTTGTTGGAGACTGGAAGAAAGCAGACCAGAGGATGACTTTTAATGGGTTTAAGGTATCTTTCTGGGGTAATGGAATGTTCTAGATCTTAAAAATGGCAATAATCATATAACTCTAAATATACTGAAAACTATTGAATAGTAAATATATTTTACAAGGGTAAATTTTATGGTATGTGAATTAAATATCAATAGAAAAATCACACAGAAAAAAAGAATACCATAATTTTTGAATAGATTATTAAAATATTCCTTCCACTCCCTGTTGTATATCATGTAAAGCTAGATTTTCTTCATGTACTTCAACCAGAACAGTATATCACAG
>VMDO01013793.1:0-56857 GCA_007922755.1 Pedetes capensis | reverse complement strand
AGCAAAGCACAAAAGATATCCCATTTATTATTTTATTCATATGATTTTTTTATAATGTACAGTTAAGCTGTAATGAATGAAAGAAGCATAGTAGTTGAGAATGACCAGGGTTAAGAGGGAATTAATTACAAAGGGATAAGAGAAACAGATCTGGGGGTAAAAGAAAGTTTTCTCTTGCATCTTGACTCTGATGGTATTCGTGTGAATACATGTGTATTTTAAGACTTATCCAATGAAACACAGTGGGTTCATTTTACTATATACAAATATCACCATAGTAAAGCCTATAAAGAGGTAATTCCTGCATTTTATTAACTATGCCAAAATGGAAAACAAGATGCAAACTTCCATAACTCATTCTATGAGGCCAACGTAGACTGTGACACCAAAATCAAATATGAACAATAACTGTGTACAGAATTACAAAACTATACACCAATGGTACTAACAAAGTAACTGAATACTTAGGACAACACACACTTGCAGAAGTGTTGCATATGTGATAAGCTGATATTTCTGATCAATAGTGAAAGGATGAAAAGGTCAATAAATGGTTTAGGGACGATCATTATCAAGTGGATAAACATTATTAGATCACCGCTTGCCTCTTTCTACTACAAATAGTTAATGGATTACAAAGCCAATTGGGTGCAAATAAACTATTGAGGCACTGTTGTTGTTAGGTGCCCTCAAGTCAGTTCTGACTCACAGCGACCCTATGTACAGCAGAATGAAACACTCCCCGACACTGCACCATACCTGGCGCTATTGTCAATGCTTCTCTGCTATTCATAGTGTTTCAATGGCAGATTGTTTGGGGAGTGGATTGCCAGATCTTTCTCCTTAGCCTGCGGCACCTGGTATCCCCAAGTGTTCTCCCATCCAAGAACTAACCAGGCTGACCCTGCTTAGCTTCTGAGATCAGGCAGGATCAGATGCCAGGGTGCCATGGCTGCAGACATTGAAGCACTGGTAGGAATTAAATAACTTTTTGCAACATTGGGATATGCAGAAGCTTCTTAAATAAGACCACCAAATTAGAAGCCATGATATAAAAATTGGCACATGTAGCTACGTTAGAATAAAGTTTTATTTAAAATAAAACTCAAAGCACTGGGAACATAGCTCAGGGGTAGAGTGCTTGCCTTTCATGCACAAGGCCCTAGGCTTGACACTCCATGCCATAATAAAATAAAATTAAGTTTAGCACTTACAAAATTAAAAGACAAATTTGAGATTAAGAAAATCTTTGCAATATAAATAGCAAATTGCCAATATCCATAATATATAAAAGTTCCTGCAAATCAATAAGAAAAGTTTTCTTTTCTACCAAGAGTCTGTAATAACTAACATTTCATCAATACTATAGAATAGAAACTACATGACCACACGCTGTCTAACAATGGAGCCATCCATTTTTCTTTGACATCAGTAAGTATATGGGAGGAGACATCATGCCTCATTATACTTTCTATTTTCATCTCCCTAATAACAATAATGGGAGAAGGACCTGGCAACCCACTCCGAAAAAACAATCAGCCATTGAAAACCCTATGAACAGCAGAGAATCAGTAACAATACTGTTTTGCCTGTTATGAGTAGGGTTGCTATGAGTTGGATACTGACTCAAGCACCTAACAACCACAATTACACTATCAACCATTGCTAATAAGTTAACTACTTTTGCTCACATATTTACAGACGCTGGCAAGTTTTTCTGTTGTAAACTGCCTGTATATAGCCTCCAACTAGGGCCAGCCTCTTACCTGTCACCACCTCCCAATAATGCCGTCATCTTACGAATCTATGCAGGGATTAATCCTTTCATTATATCAGAGTGCTCATGACCTAATCATCTCTGGAGACCGGTTGCCGACACACCCAGAGATTCGGTTTACTAATCTCTAGGTGTTTCTCAATTCAATCAAATTGAAAATCAATTTGATCCTCACAGAGATGATCCCCATTTTTTAGCTAAAGAAATGGAGGCTGAAGGTTGACCATGTCACGGCAGGTAACGTGGAGCCCCGCTAAAGCACAGGTGGTGTGTGCTACACTGTCTTCCCTCCTTACCCTTAGGAAGCTCAGTTCTGGCCAGCAGTAGGATTGGGTTGTCTGAGTCATCTCAGTTTTTAAAATGGAAATTGTTGTTGTTGTGGTTGTTAGGTGCCGTCGAGTCGGTATCCGACTCATAGCGACCCTCATAGGGTTTTCAATGGCTGACTGTTTCGGGATTGCCTTGGGAGTGGATTGCCAGGTCCTTCTCCCATTTTTGCGGTGCTGGGAATTGAACTCGGGACCTCAGAGGCTGCAGCGCAGCGCTCTACCCACTGAGCCAAATCCCAGCCCTTAAAATGGAAATGTATTTGTGAGATGGATTTGTTAGGTCACCATCCACCTCGTTTGTACTACAAATAATTAATGAGCCACAAAGCCAATGGTGTGTTTTGGAAAATGTAACTAAAGAAGAAAAGAATACATCGAAATGGCAAAGGGAAAAAAGGGGTGCCTGTTGGGTAGAGAGGCCCTAGAATTTCAGTGGCTGCAACAATGAGCTTAAACATGAAAAAGTCAGTGTGTATGGCACAGTGTCGGGTAGTGTTCGCTCTGTTGTACATTGGGTCGCTATGAGCCAGGCTTGACTCCACAGCACCCAACAACAGGAGGATAGGATCACACAAGGTGAGCAGGAACAGCCATCAGAGCTGTGTTTGGAGCGGTTCTTTGTTTCATTGCCACTAGGGATCAAATCCAGGGCCTTGAATGTGCTAGGCAAGTGTTCTACAACTGAGCTACCCCTCTAATGCTGGATTGGCCCTCTGTGATCCCAGATGGTAGACTTTGGGCCACTCGATGACAAGTCCAGGGAGTTATCAGTGTGACACAGGGTTCACTAGATCCCCATGTGGACTTGCTGAAAAAGTAATTATGTGCCCTCGGCAGTAAAGTGAGCCACAGCAAAGGAGGAACAAAGAGTAGGAAAATGCACATCCCATAGCAGGTGGATGCAGGAAGTCTCAAAGGTGTGTCAGAAATGACCTCTGATGTCACTTCCGGCTTAGACCTTGGCAGCCACTGCCTGGGAAAAAGTTCTCTTCAGCACCCACTCCAGTCACGTTCATGAGTGGTGGGTCAGAGGAAAAATTCTACCTGGCCTTCCTAATTGTGATGATTCTCCACGTAGGATGACTCGCTCACAGATGAGAGAGGATCTTCATAGTTGGGAGACCTCAGAAGCGTGAGTGTTCAAGGATTGGTGAACCAGCTTGGGGACCAGGCAGCCATGCCTTCAAGTCAAGCTGGTTTCTCCCCAGAGCCCTAGAGATGCCATAACTATGGGGTGCCCTATTCGATCCCTCCAGTCTACCAAGCTTTCAACACGGACCCTCAGCCGTGATCCGAACACTTGTGATCATCAAAGATGGCGTTGGGTGTCTATGACAAAGTGAGTCCTTTTCAGATGCTCGCTCAGTGGTCAGTAAGCAGTGCTCAGATCTGTCTGGATCTCTTATATACCATACAAAGAAATACTAGGCTGTCATTCTAAAAAGACCGACACGACATGGATCCAGGAGTTCTTAGAATGACTCAACTCTGAAGGTCTAAAGACGAGACACCATCGATGGCCATTCACAATTTATTTAAATCAAACACCACCAGGGGCTGGGCTTAGCTCAGTTGGTAGAGCGCTGCTTCGCACTCTCTGAGAACCCAGGTTCGATCTCCAGCACTGTAAAAATGGGAGAAATACGTGGCAATCCACTCCCGACACAATCCCGAAACAATCAGCAGTTGAAAATCCTATGAGAGTCACCATGAGTTGGACACGACTCTATGGCACCTAACAATAACAAGGAATTGGCAGTTTCAGATTTATGGGCTGGGGTTTAGCTCAGTTGGTAGAGTGCTGGTCGGCACTCTCTGAGGACCAGGGTTCCATCCCCAGCACCGCATAAATGGGAGAAGGACATGGCAATCCACTCCTGAAGCAATCCAGAAAAAACAATCAGCCATTGAAAACCCTATCAAGGTCACAATGAGTTGAATGTGACTCGACCCACTTAAAAACAACAACAGCAATCACCATTTGGCTTCCCAAATGTGGAAAATCAGTGAAAGGAATACCTGGGTTGAGAACAAAAATGTCAACAGAGGCATCAAGCTCCCATTGTATGTTTTTTTTGGGGGGTGGGTGTTATTCACAGCATCGCTGCTTGGGTGAAAATATGTTTTTAGTTAAGAATTTATTAGCAGAAATGTCCATTTGAAACCAAATGTTATTTCTTCACAGATGAATTACATGGAATCTCAAGTTTTAATCAAGTCTTCCATGTCCCCATCAGATTTTCCCTGTGATTCTACCAGGCATCCATTCCCTCATTCACACAGTTCACCTTCCAGGCACTTCCCTCATGCCCCTGGGCAGTAGGCAAGCACGTCCTTCTTCCTGCCCAGAGTCCTAGTGGAAGGAATATTTTATTCTGCTCTTCGCATATGGTAGGTGCTTATCAAGTTTGTGTTAGAACTTTTATTCTTTCAACTTTATTCCTAATTAGCAGATGATAATTGTGGAATGCAGTGCAATGTTGCAAGACAGGTATCCACTGTGGAATGAGCAATTCGGGCTAATTAACATACCTGTCACCTTACATGCTTATCGTTTCTTTTAATGCAGTGGATGGAAAACAGGAGACAACAACAAATATAGGTCTGAGGGATCCTGCAGTTGTTTTTATAAGGTGTAATTTATAGTGAGACCACACACTACCTCGGATACACAAACATGCCATAAGCTCAGACCAAAACATTCAAACCAGATCCGTCTTGACCAGTGCTCTTAATCCAAAATGCTGAATGGTCAGATTCTTGCAAACACTACCACCACCTCCTAGGCTCTATGAACCAGTGCTCAGTCATGGACCCTCTCCTTTGCACGGTTGTGTAGCAATAGGTGTCTCTGCTATGGAGCCAAAATCTTCTTTCTAATGTAGGTCCTGTCACTATTACCTGTGTGATCATAGAATGGCTGCATCAGTTTGTACCTCAGTATTCTTACCTATTTAGAAAAGAAAAAGTAGTTGACAATAAATACCCTCAATGCCACTGAGGAGATTTTTAACGATGGTCTCCAAAGAGCTGATATCGATCTCTAAAATAAGAATTGACCTGAACCACTGTGCCATATACAAAACTTAATAGATTATGAGTCACAGACTGAGAAATATATAAAAGCTAAAATTTACACAGTTTATGTAAGGAAACATCTGCAGCCATAGCACTCTGGTATCCGATCCCACCTGATCTTGGAAACTAAGCAAGGTTGGCCTGGTTAGTCCTGGGGTGGGAGACCACCTGGGAATACCAGGTCCTGTAGGCTAGGGAGAAGGACTTGGAAGCCCACTCCTGAAACAATCCCAAAACAATCTGCCATTGAAAACCCTATGAATAGCAGAAAAGTACTGATAATAATGCCGGGTATGGCACAGTGTCAGAGAGTGTTTCATTCCATTGTACATAGAGTCACTATGAGTCCGACCCAATGCAATAGCACCTCACAACAACAACAAAATAGAAGAAAACAGGAAAATATCTCTATGACTTCAGGATAGGCAATGATTTCTTTTCATGTTGAAAATACTTACCAAAAAAATTTTTCTTGAACTCATTGACAAATCTCTTCTCATTCTCCCTTCTCCTCCACTAAATTAGTCAACTTAATTAGACAAACATCTGAGAGAAACCATTTGAAATGAGGAAGGATTTATTCTGGCTCACCACCGCTGAGGGCCTGAGGGGAGGCAGGCCATCCTGGCGAGAGCCTGTGGTGGAGCAACATTTTTCACTTCCGGGTGGACAGGAAGCCAAGAGGCAAGGAGACCCTAGGACCAGGTATGACCTTCAAAGGTGCGCCCCTCTGTGACCAACTTCCTCCAGCCAAGCCTCACCTCCTAAGGTCTCCACCCTCTCTGAAAATAGCATCATGGGGTTTGTGGGGGGGCGAACCAGCATTTAACACATGGGGGGGGGGACATCCCTATTCAAACCACAATGCCTACCCTCCCTCCCCAGCCTCTGCTAACCACTGTTCTACTTTCAACTTGTATTAGACTAGCTTGTTAAGATTTCACATATGAGGCAAGGTCCTGTGGCAAAATATGTACAATTATTATATGTCAATTAAAAATAAAATAAGCCAGGCCCTCAATGTCAGTGACTAGGGCGGGTGAGGCAAGAGAACCTTCAGTTCCAGGTCAGAGGCAAGAGAGGTGCAACCTATCAATCAAGATCCTATCTCAAAATTTTTAAAAAATTTTTAAAAAGGGACTAAGGTCACAACTCAGTGGTGGAGCATCCTGGGCTCAACCACCCAGTACCAAAAAAAAAAAAAGAATAAATAAATATAGTCTCTTATCTCCCCCTACATAAAAGACTAAAGAGAACAGGGATGGAGCAAGAAAGGATATGGGGGAAAGGAAAGGAAAGAAAATATCACATGTTTTGCCATTAAGGAAAAATCTGGGTGGATAGATAGATAAATAGATACAGATATAGAAATAGATATAATAGACACACATATAGATAGAGGCACGAACAAGACATGCAAGTAGAAGGGAGACAACAGATGAGGAGAAAAGGAATTGGGAGGAGAGAAATCATGAGAGAGGGAAGAAAATTAAATAAATAAACAAACAAACAAATAAATATAAAAAATATAAAGTAAAACTTGAAGAATTAAAAAGTTGCCCCTGGACATATTTAAAAACTGGGTCTCATCAAATGACACCTTTAAGGAAAGGAAAAGCCAAGCCAAGGACAGGTAGATGTCTCTGCTAGATCATGTGCCTTCACTGCCTGTATCTGATAGGAATTTGTATCCAGAACATACAGGTAGAAAGAAATCTTGTGACCCACTAAGAGAAAAATGGGAAAATGACTTGAATTACATTTCACACACACACACACACACACACACAAAATGTGAACAAGCAATAGGCACTTAGTGTTTAACATCATTAGTCAGCACAGCAATAACATCAAAAGCCATGGCAATGCTCATTAGAACAAAAAAGTTTTTAAAAACTGACAGTACACATTGGTGAGGACAAGGCGCAGAGAGAACACTCACGCACTGCTAGGAGAAGTGTAAAATGATGCTTAACTTTGCAAAGCTGTTTGGCAATTGCTTGCAAAGTAATCATATACTTACGACCTGTGTTTTCATAGATTGGGTTTTTCCTCACAGTTCTGGAGGCTGAAAGGCCAAGATCAAGGTGCCAGCCTGTTGCATGTCTGGTGAAGACCTGCTTCTTGGTTTGCAGATGGTCCATGTCTTGCTGTATCCTCATATGGAGATGGAAAGTGGAATCTCTCTCATGTCTTTTCTTATAAGACCACTAATCCTACCAATGCCTGCAGCTATAGCCCTGTGGCATCCAATCCTGTCAGATTTCAGAAGCTAAGCAAGGGCAGGCCTGGTTAGTACTTGGATGGGAGACCGCCTGGGAAGACCAGGTGCTGTAGGCTTGGGAGACGGACCCAGCAATCCACTCCCAAAAATCAATCTGCCATTGAAAACCCTATGAACAGCAGAGAAGCACTGACAATAGTGTTTAACCTGTTGTACGTAGGGTCGCTATGAGTCGGATACCAACTTGAAAGCACCTAATAACAACAACCACAATCCTACTAATAAGGGCTCCATTCTCATGACCTAATTACCTCCACTTATGTGGGGGGACACAAATATTCAATCCACAGCACCACCCAATAACTTAGCCCACTCTACTCAGAGTTATTTTACCCACCAGAAATTTACAAAACAACTTATGTTCTTCTTTATTTATAATAGCCCTAAACTGTAAATGACAGGTTTTAGAAAAGTCCATCAACAGAACAGACAGACAAATTAGTGCCACATTAATATAGTAAATGCAGATTCTGCAATAAGTAAGTGAACTACTGACATGCAACAAGAGAATAAACACCCAATTCATAACAGGGAGTAAAGTCATCCAGACTTTAAAAGGGTAGCTACATCATTTGAATATGGGCTGGGATTTAGCTCAGTTGGTAGAGCGCTGCGCTGTAGTCTCTGAGGTCCCGAGTTCAATTCCCAGCACCGCAAAAATGGGAGAAGGACCTGGTAATCCACTCCCAAGGTAATCCCGAAACAGTCAGCCATTGAAAACTCTATGAGGGTCGCTATGAGTCGGATACCGACTCGATGGCACCTAACAAAACTAACAACATCATTTGAAATCCTCCATCAGGGAAAGATGGTGGGAGAAGTCAAAATAAAGCTTCCTGAAATGGAGGTGGTGGTTGTTGTTAGGTGCCTTCGAGTCGGTATCCGACTCATAGCGACCCTCATAGGGTTTTCAATGGCTGACTGTTTCAGGATTGCCTTGGGAGTGGATTGCCAGGTCCTGCTCCCATTTTTGCGGTGCTGGGAATTGAACTCGGGACCTCAGAGACTGCAGCACAGCGCTCTACCCACTGAGCTAAATCCCAGCCCCCTCCTGGAGTGGAGGAGTTTGGCAGAATTTGACTGCCAAAGAAACTCATGTCTCAGGAAGCTTTCTGGATGAGAGAGATATTCAAATTTTTGATAGTGGCGTGAGTTACAAAGATGTGTCAATATGTCACAACTCACAGAACTTAAAGATTTGTGCATTTTTCTGCAGATAATTATCTACCAACTTAAAAAAAAAACTCTGTAATGCCCTTCTTCTCAGTATTTTGAGAAAGTGACAGATTCTGCCTGCAAACTAGCTATGGTCAGTGTGTCTGGTACACAGTACATACTTAATGAATTAGGCCTTTGATACGGTAGAATGCTGATTAAATAAATAGAAACAAAAAACTGCTGGCTATGAACAAAAATAATAGTTTTCAGCAAGGTTTATTCCACTTAAATAGTATGATAAAGCCAAAACACGATTGCTTCTAAAATCTAGATTCAGCTGCCAGGTTAGGTTTCATAAACTTCCTCCCAGTGACCTCTGGCATCCAGATGGGGGCCAGGTGAGCAGCCTGTTGTTGTTGTTCAGTGCCATCGAGCTGGTGTCTGACTCATAGCAACCCTATGTACAACAGGTGAAACCATTGTCGTGTTTCTCTGCTATTCATAGGGTTTTCAGTGACAGATTGTGTTTTGGGAGTGGGTTGCCAGGTCCTTCTCCAAGCCACAGCACCTGATGTTCCCAGGCAGTCTCCCATCCAAGGACTAACCAAGCCTGACCCTGCTTAGCTTCAGAGATCTGATGGGATCAGAGGCCACAGTGGTACGGCTGCAGGTACGCAGCCTGTAGGATTGGCTTAATCCAGTTGTCCAAATTATTAACTTTGCTTCTGAACAGATTTCTGCAGTTCAAGTTCTGCTGTAGCTCTACCAGTTCCTGTTTTTTTTTTTGTTGGAACATTGTTGATACTGTGCACCTGATATTTCTCCATTTTGCAATATCAGGGAACTAGGGAGAGTTTAATTAATCCTCTTCTGCCTTCACATCCAAAATCTCAAAGACATTTTAATGAAAAGGCAGTAGCAGGAAGAAGAAGAAAAAAAGCCAGCAATAAAATAAATAAATAAAATTGGTGGGGATCATAAGCAGCCCCACAAATGGAAGCATTCAGCTCAACGAAATAAAAGATGAATTGACTTGACTAATATAAATAGAGAGAAAATGAGGCACTTTCATGGAGCTCAGAGCGCCTCCGAATAGATGAGTAATGTCAGAGTGTCAGACCCGCAGTCATAATCTCCCAGGCGCCAACTATGGTCATGCCCAATTTAATGAAAAAACAAATGAAATGCTACATATTACTGTTTGCTTCCCCTGTCAAATGAGGTGTCTGAATATTTTATTCAGCAAGGAGTGTTGTATATTGAAAGATAATTAAATGCTGTATAAAGGAAGTGGGTTGCATGCCATTGGGAGAGGGAGTGTTTGGTGGGGTGGATGAGCCACAGTGCCTTGGACAATATGGCTACCGTTACGATGGGGAATGTGGAGAAAGAGCTTCCCACGTGCCCAGGACAGTGCTGGTTAAAACATCAGGATGAGATTCAGTTGCAGGTATGTGGCAAACACTGAGGGATACTTAAAAATGGTCAGACACAAGCGCTTGGAGATGCCATAGTACAACTATGAAAGGAAGACAATGGGGAGCCTTGGGCTTTACAGGCGCTCAAAAATGCATACTGAATGAAGAAGGCATTGAACATAAACAAGCCACAAATTGAGTCTGCCAAGCACCAAAATTGTTGTTGTTGTTAGGTGCCATCAAGTCCTATACGACTCACAGGCAGAACACTATTGTCAGTGTTTCTGCTATTTATAGGGTTTTCAATGGTGGATTGAGTTTTGGGAATGGTTTGCTGGGTCATTCTCCGGGAGAAAGAATTATCCAGCCCCAAATATCAATAATGTCAAGGTGGAGAAACCATGATCCAAAATGTGTCACAATCTTACATGCTGCAGGATCATTCTTGGTGCTTGGGTCAAACTCAATCAGTTCACTCTACCTGAGGGGTGTGTTTGGGTAGAAAAGAAAGAGGACACACGTTGGCTCAGGGTTTTTCCACCTTGACATTATTGATATTTGGGGCTGGATAATTCTTTGTCCGGGAGAAGGACCCGGCAACCCACTTCCAAAAATCAATCCGCCATTGAAAACCCTATAAACAGCAGAGAAGCACTGACAATAATGTTTCGCCTATTGTACGCAGGGTCACTGAGTCAGATACCGACTCGATGGCACCTAAAAAAAACAACAATTCTTTGTCCACGCCCTGTACATTGTCAGTGTTTAGCAGCATCCCTGACCTCTATGCACAAGACCCCTGTGCCAACTGCTCCTCAACTCTTCTCCAATGGTATGACAAACAAAAATGTTTCCAGACACTTTCCTTTGTTGGGGGGGCGGGGAGAAAATTTGTTCTGGGCCAAAGACTGCTGAGTTAGACAGACTAGACTTTGTTGTTGTTGTTGTTGTTGTTGTTGTTGTTGTTGCTGTTGTTGTTGTTGTTAGGTACCTTTGAGTTGGTGTCTGATTCACAGCGACCCTATGTCCAACAGGTAAAACACTATTGTTGGTGCTTCTTTGCTATGTGTAGGGTTTTCTGTGGCTGATTGTTTTTGGGGAGTGGACTGCCAGATCCATCTCCCAAGCCTAGAGGACCTGGTATCCCCAGGGGGTCTCCCATTCAAGTGTTAACGAGTCCCGACCCTGCTTAGCTTCTGAGATCTGACAGGATCGGATGCCACAGCAGTAGGGCTGCAGGCGACTAGACTTTAGTCTGCCATTAACTGGGTTTTTATGTTGGGCAAGTTAATTCAGTTTCTTGCAACCTCAACTTCCTCAGCCATATCCAGGATCCAACTCTGTTTTTATGGGTTTGATCAATTGAATAATGCCTTCCATTTTTTCTCTTTCCTTGCATACCCACCTTTTCACTTTGGCTTTGGTCACGTGGCTGGTAAACCAACATGGCATCTTATCTTGTTATTTCCACTGCTTCTTTTGTCCCTCTCCCATTTCCTGACCAAAACAAGCCCCAACAGCCTGTTGGTCTAAAAAGGATGAAAACCATGTGCTGGAGCCTAAGGAAGTGCTACTTGAGTCTACCTGCAAACATGTGGGAAGAATTGTTGTCTCACACCCCTGGGAGTCAGGCTGGCTTATTATGCAGCACTGTTATGACAAAGGCTGACTGATGCAATGAGAATAGCTCTCTATATACAGAACCAGGCAGATAGCAGATGATCAACATCTGTTAGATGTCTGCCATCTTCTCCCCTTCCACTGCCTTCAAACATGAATGTGACTGGTTTCTTTCTGGCTGTGAGTGTGATCCGGGTCTATCATAAGAGCATCTTCTCCATCCCTGGGAGGATGATTAAAGTAATAATGAAAATAACCACTGGCAAAGCACAAATAAAGCCAGGAATTAATTCTGTACATCCTACAGGGTACAACTATACTTGGCATGCACTAGTTTCCAAAACCAAAATTTAATCTGTAATATGCTCAGTCACTTATACCAGATGTCAGTAAGAAGGACATTTCTGTATCTCTTTCATTTATTAAATGTATTCTGTTCATGTTTAGGATCCCAATCAGAAACAAAGAGCAAATAAGAGGTGTGGAATCAGTGCAGTCACCACAGAACTTTGTGAGGAATAGCATCAGTCCTGAAAAGGGTTGAAAAACCATCCCTCTTTTCCTGGATTTCTAAGGAGCTCCCTGACCACCGTGGTGCCCCGGCTCTGGAAGAGAACTTCTGTTTCCGCACTTCCATTGCAGCCATTTTGCTAGCTCAGAGTCTTGCTAGGTCTCCCCAGCTGGCACTCCAAGATGATTCTCCAGTAGAAAAGTTTGCATGATGTGAGGATGGTTTCGTTGATTTATCAAACAAGTATGGGGACTTTGTATATAATAGAACCACGATGCTTCATTCAGTCAGCAAACACTTATGGAGACTGGGTATATGATGGAACCATGATAGGCTGTGGGCATGTGGTGCTGAGTCACACAGGTCCTACCTTTAGGGTCTCATGGGCCCATGGAAAGAAAGCACAAGAAAACAACAGCATAGGATAAAGTTCATAAGATGTACACAGTCTAAGTCCTGGGACCTATGCATATAGTGCCTTACACCGCAAAAGGGACTTTGCAGATGTGAGCGAGTTAAAGATCATGAGGTGGGGAGACTACCTTGTATTATCTGGATGGGCCCAAAGTAGTTGTAAGAGTCCTTATAAAATGGACACAGGAAAGTCAGAGTCAGAGATGTGAAAAGAGAAACAGAGGTGGAAATAATGCCCAGGTGAACCAAGAATTATAGGTAAACTCTAAAACCTGGGAAAGGTAAAACACAAATTCTCCCCTTGAGCTTGCAGAAGAAATGCAGCTCTCCGGCTCCCTTAATTTTCATCCCTAAAGACTTATCCAGAACGAAGAACAAACTTCTGTTGTTTGAAGCCACCGAGTAGGTGGTAATTTGTTACAGCATCAACAGGAAACTAACACAGGGGGAATCCATGGTGAGATCCCAATATATACAGGAGGGATTAAACAGAGCTTCTGAGAGGAGATAATGAGAAACCAGAAGAATAGGAATAGCTGAGCCAAAGAAAGGGAGGGGGAGGGGCATCTTATGAACCAGGATCTGGACGGAGGAAAAACGATTTTGCAAACCTCATTTGTTATGACTTCTCAGGATTTGGCTCAGGGCAGACATTCGGCACTAACTGAATTACTCGATTTAAGCCTGTACAGACACGTGTAACTCGTAGTTATATAAGACAAACCACACACGTAACAGACCAGGAAAGTCCCCGTGGGGGAGGAGGGTTGGGGGTGAAACATGGATGGTGGGAAGGGATTATTGGAGCTGGACCTTTATCCCATAGGCCAGAGAGAGAGAGGAGAAAGTTTTCAAAAGGGGTGTGGCCACATTAATAGGTCAGGTCCTGCAGCAGCCAGTAGGATATGGGGACCAGAGGGAGGCAATGCCCACAGCCGGTGACTGGTGTCATAGTGGCTATTGTGATAGTCTGGGTAAGAAAGATGAAGTTCTTGTGGATACCAAGGACAGACCTGCCCACACCACTGTACAAAGAGCATTACTACAGGAAAAACTGTGGCAAAAGACCTCTTTAGAGTATTGAAGAGTAAAGATGTCACATTGAAGATGAAGGTGCGCCTGACCCATGCCATGGTGTTTTCAGTCGCATTGTATGGTTTTGAAAGCTGGACATTGAACAAGGGAGACAGGAGAATTGATGCTTTTGAATTATGGTGCTGGAGATGAATATTGAATATACCATGGACTGCCAAAAGAACCAACAGATCCGTCCTAGAAGAAGTGCAACTAGAGTGCTCCTTGGAAGCAAGGATGGCTAGACTGTGCCTTACATATTTTGGACATGTAGTCAGAAGGGACCAATCCCTGGAGAAAGACATCATGTTTGGGAGAGTGGCAGGTCAGAAAAAAAAAAAAGGAAAACCCTCGACCAGATGGATCAACAAAGTGTCTGCAACAATGGGTTTAAACATAAATAAGATTGTGTGCCTGGCACAGAATCGGGAGTGTTTCAGTCTGCTGTACATAAGGTTGCTGTGAGTCGAACTCAACTTGACAGCACCTAACAACAACAACATTCTGCAGATAGCGTGGTCCACAGAGAGTCCTGCGGTGGGGCCTTCCTCCACCACCCACCTTCCACACACTCACATCCTACATTCCACGCCAGGCAGAGTGGGAAAGTCTTGCCTCCATTTTTACGCACAGCCAATCAGGTATCTTGCTATGTTACACCCCTGCATTTCCTCTCCTGTCTCCACATCTATTCAGTGAGGTTTCATTTGATAACCAGAGACCTAAATTTCTGAAATGACACCTGCAATACTTACATTTACTGAGCATTTTCTATTTGCCAAACACTGAGTTAGACTCCAAGCAGTTAAGAGCTGCCTCTATTTTGTTAAATACTTCATCCTTTGATCTTGGCAAAACACTGGCATCAATCAAATTCTTATGTTAGTCAGAACAGGTCAGCCCATACTTTACTTACAAATGAACTCCCAAATTTCATTGGCTTAACTTAATAAAGATGGGTGTCTCCCTCATATTATATGTCCCACACACAAAGAGGTGTTACTGGAGTTAAGGGTTGAATACTGACCTGGAGAGAGCTATGTCAAAGGCCTAATCCATTCTCGTTGTCATTGTTAGGTGCCATTGAGTCAGTACCAGACTCATAGCGACCCTATGTACAACAAGTGAAACACTGTTGTCAGTGCTTCTCTGCTATTCATAAGGTTTTCAATGGCTCATTGTTTTTTGGGGGAATGGGTTGCCAGGTCCTTCTCCTAAGCCTACAGTATCTGGCGTTCCCAGGAGGTCTCCCATCCAAGTATGAACCAGGCTCGACCCTCCTTAGTTTCCAAGATCTGATGGGACCAGAAGCCACGGTACTATGGCTGCAGGCATCCTAATCCATATGTCCTCTGAATATGGCCTTTTGGGGGAAAAGACTCTTGGCACATCTGACTAAGACGAGGTCAGTAAGGTGGGCCCCCATCTTATATGACTGATGTCCATATCAGAGGAGACTGCTGTGTGATGAAAGAGGCAGAGGTCGGAGTGATGCAGCTACAGGCCCAGGAATGTCCCAGATTGGTGGCCATCGTGAGAAGCGAGGAAGACGCTACGCAGCCCAGAGACAGCATGGCCCCACTAATTCCCGGACTTCAGATCCCTAGCTTGCAGAATTGGAAAAGAGGAAATTTCTTTTGTTTCCCTCTCAAGTCCGTCAGTCTGTGGTGCTTTATTGTGGCAGTCCTAGGAAACCAGTGCATCAAGGGAAATGGATACAGGTGGCTGCACACAGTGACCTGGGTACCTGAGGTGACCAAGGCTATGCTCCATTCCAGTCCTGCCACCTGGAATAGGCGACCATCCAAGACCCTGCTGATAGAGACTAGGAGATGGAGGGGTTCACCTGCTCCCATATTCCCGTTTGCAAAATGCCCTTAATGCTCAGGTCCCTAGCCCACTGGCAAAGGAGGCTGGGAAATACCAAGGGACATGTGGAAACCTGATGCATATCAATAGTCTATCCCATTGTTGGGCTGGGATTTAGCTCAGTGGGTAGAGCGCTGGGCTGCAGTCTCTGAGGTCCCGAGCTCAATTCCCAGCACCACAAAAATGGGAGAAGGGCTTGGCAATCCACTCCCAAGGCAATCCTGAAGCACTCAGCCATTGAAAACCCTATGAGGGTCGCTATGAGTTGGACACCAACTTGACGGCACCTAACAACAACAACAACAACATCCCATTGTTGTTGTTAGATGCCCTCAAGTTGCTTTCCGACTCATAGTGACCCTGTGTACAACAGGAGAAACACCATTGTCAGTGCTTCTCTGCTGTTCTTAAGGTTTTCAATGGCAGACTGATTTTTGGGAGTGGGTTGCGGGGTCCTTCTACCAAGCTTATAGCACCTGGTGTTCCCAGGCGGTCTCCCATCCACGTACTAACCAGGCCCAACCCTCCTTAGCTTCCGAGATCTGATGGGATCGGATGCCACAGGTCTATGGCTGCAGGCAGTCTATCCCATGGTGTCACATAAATGCTTGTGGAACAATTAAATACACCCCCCTTCCAGTTAGATCTCACAGTGACCCCAATGTGGTTGACTGCATCATCTTGCACTTGCCATCAAAGGGGAAACGGAGGCCCAGAGAGATTAAGTCACTTCTCCACTGTCCCACAGGTAGTGGAAGGCAGGGCCACAATTCAAATCCAGAATGGCTAACTCAGAAGTCCATGCTCTGGCCTCTAGGTGAATGAATCCGGAAGGAAAGAACGTGGAGGCTTTTCTGGCAAGGCCCCTGTGTTCTATCACTTAAAGGTGGTCCCTAAGGAAACAGGGCTCGGATTTAGCTCAATTGGTAGAGCACTGTGCTGCAATCTCTGAGGTCCAGAGTTCAATTCCCAGCACCACAAAAATGGGAGAAGGACCTGGCAATCCACTCCCAAGGCAATCCTGAAACAGTCAGCCATTGAAAACCCCATGAGGATCACTATGAGTCGGATACCGACTCGATGGCACCTAACAACAACAACAACAACTAGGCAAACAGCTCAAATGTCTCAAAAGTGTAGAAAGTTTCCTTCCAATCAAAACGTACCTTGTGAACGAAGCTCCCTCCCGTGTGCTCAGAGAACGTCTGCATGGCCTCATCGGAATTAAAACAGGCCATTTGGCACACCTCCACGTTACTGCCATTAATCGAGTCATTTTGAAGGGGGAAAAAAAAACATCTCTAGCCTTTGAGGAGAGCTGTACTTCCAACTGGAAAAGCCATGGGGCCGGCAGGTCAGGGCCTGCGCTTCAGCCTCGTCCTGTGGCTCGAGAAAGTAACTGTCATGTCTGATGTCGCTCATCCGGCGAGATATTTTAATTCAAGCCGTGCCAGCCCATTTGGATGTCTCCAGGTTGGCGAAGATCTGTCCTCGGAATCTGGCAGAGTCGCCGCATGCGTGGCTTTTTTTGGACCCGACAAAAGAATACCGGTCTGACGGCGGCTGCAGAAACCAGGTTTGCAACTTAATGCTGATTTCGCCCAGAAGTAATTAGTTCATTAACTGTGAGCACACGAGCTCATTACAGGGGGAGGCAAAGGATGCAAATCAGCGGTCTGTGAAAGTCCATCAAGAAGGAGAGGCTGCTGGAAATGGCCTGCCTCAAACCTTCCTGCCCAACACCTTCATTAACCAAAGAGGTCTGTGCAAGCCCTGCGTCCCTGGCGGTCCCTGCTCTCCTGCTAGAAGGCAAGGAGGTGGACAGGGGATGGGGAAGAGAAGGAAGAGGGGTCTGTCATTTATGGTGGGTTTCCCAAGGAGCAGGCTGCACCGAGGCATTTCTTCTCTCTGAATCTAGCAGAATTTCCTTAGACGTGACCTCAGTATACTTTTCACAGGGAAACGTGGGCTCAGGGAATGTGTGTTGACTTCGCAGGTGTCTCCTTGAGTCAATGACTGAGGTGGAATCCAGGCCTGTGTCCTTATCACCCATGAAGCCAATGCTTTTTCTAAATGTTATTTTAATGGTACAAATGTATGTTGTTGTTATTAGGTGCTGTCAAGTCGTGACCGACTCATAGTGACCCTCATAGGGTTTTCAATGCCTGATGGCTTCGGGATTGCCTCAGGAGTGGATTGCTATGTCCTTCTCCCATTTTTGTGGTGCTGGGAATTGAACTCTGGACCTCAGAGATTGCAGAGCAGCGCTCTACCAACTGAGCTAAATCCCAGCCCCCAAAAATGCATAGGTATAATGTAATCATTTCAGTGATGTATAGAGTGCGTAATGATCAAATCAGGGTAATTAATATTTCCCTCTCTTAAATATTTTTTTAAATTTATGATTAATATGTGTAATTGTGCATACTCATGGGGTACACTGTTTTATTTCGATACATATATACAATGTGTATCGTCAAATTAAGGTAATGAGCATTTCCTTATTTTTATTTATTTATTTATTTATTTATTATTATTATTTTTTTTTTGCAGTACTGAGGACTGAACCCAGGGCCTCGTGCTTGCATGTTTTGCAAGTGCTGGACCACTGAGCTGCACCCTCAGCCCATTTTTTTACTGTTTGAGACAGGGTCTCACTAAATTACACAGACTGCCTCTGGTTTTGAACTTGAGGTCCTCCTGCCTCTGCCTCCGGAGTCACTGGGATTACAGACGTGCGCCGCCGTTCCCAACTCATTTTCATTTCCTTATCATTACTTTGTCCTTGGAGCCCGCAAGTGCCTCTCTTCTAGTCATTCATAAAATATATAATAGGGAGACGGGTGCAGTGGTGTGTGTCTGTAATCCCAGCAGCTCAGGAGGCAGAGGCAAGAGGATCTCAAGTTCGAGACCAGAGGCAGTAATTTATCAAGACCTTATCTCAAAAAAGTAAAAAAATGCTCTAGGAGTGCAGCTCAGTGTTACAGCACTTGCAAAGTATGCAAGTGAGAGGCCCTGGGTTCAACCCCCAGTACCACAAAAAAAATGTGTGTGTGTGTGTGTGTGTGTGTGTGTGTGTGTGTGTGTGAGCGTATAATCGTTTGCTCTGAAATATTGTCACCCTGGTGCACTGTAGGACATAGAGCTCATCAGTTCCATCTTACTCTGTCTGGGTCCTTCTCATACAGCCTCCCTCTGCCCTCCAATCTTTTCCAGCCTCTAGTCGTCACTAACAGGAGACGGATGTGGCAACCCACTCCCTAGGCAATCCTGAAACAATCAGCCATTGAAAACCCTATAAGGTTGCTATGAGTTGGACAGGACTTGATGGCACCTAACAACAACAACAGTCCTCACTGATGGGCCCAACCTGCAGATTCACAGTCATACCACCGGTCCAGGCCCTTTCCTCGCCTCATCTCAGAGCACATTTGGAAGCGTTCCTGGACAGTGCTACACTGAGCTGCAGTTTGCGAGGGTTTATTTACAGGGGATTAATTAACTTCGCTATTTGCAAGTACTGAACTCAGGGAAAATTGGCTTTCTCTCAGAGTAGGCACTGTGACATTCCAGCGGCCCTCATCCTCACACTCGAAATGTCAAAATCCTTCCAGGCCAAACCCTGAAGAAAAAATGGCACATGTCAGGATAAGCAAAAAGCGTGGCCCGCCAGGCTCCAAAAACCTGGGCAGGCCCTGCGGCGTCAAGTCCCTGCCTGCCCACGAGGAGACAGAGAAGCTTGGGAGAGACCATTGCTCCCCGGAGCTTATAGTCTCCCAGGCTATCAGAAACAACCTGGGGAGCCCAGAGCCTCTGAGACTCTCCAGAAGGGGCGGACACTGGCCTGATTCACCACCCGCTGCGTGAGTTCAAGTTGGGCTCTGGGCCGAAGGCAATGGCTCAAGCCAAGGGAAAGTTTGGGAAGAGGAAGCACGGGGTTCCTGGCACCTGCCCCTTGCACACCTGCCTCAGAGGAGAGAGCCTAGGGGAAGCAGGAGCAGAGCTGTCCTGCAAGGAGACCCAGGGGCACCCGCTTGGTGTCTTCTAAGACAGCACAAAGGCAGCAAGCGAGCCTACGAGAGGTCAAGAGGAAAGAGTCGCCATTTGCAATGGGAATTCATCCTCCTGTGCCTAAGAGCCTTGAGATAGCTAAATAAGAGTGTGGGTGACCAGAGGGACAGAATGAGGACCGGACCCTGAGAAAAGAACAGATAGTCCAGGCGCGGTGGCGCATGCCTATAATCCCAGCGGCTAGGGAGGCAGAGGCAGGAGGATCGCAAGCTCGAGACCAGAGGCACTCTGGGTAACTTAGCAAGACCTTGTCTCAAAAAGTTAAAAAAAAAAAAATGGGCTGGGGGTGCAGCTCAGTGGTCCAGCACTTGCAGCACATGCAAGTGCGAGGCCCTGAGTTCAACCGCCAGTATCTCAAAAAAAAAAAAAAAAAAAAAAAAAAAAAAAAGAACAGATAGGATTCCAGTGTTGGGCACCAAGAGTCCACTTATTGAGGGGCAGCACATATGGAAAGGAGCACCCTCCCCCTCCTCCTCTCACTCATCCATCTGTCCATCCATCCGTCCATTCACTCATTCATTCAACAGCTGGCCTGTGGAGAGATCTGTGTTCGCCCCAGGAGATGCAATGGTGGGGGGACACAGCATCGCTGCCTGAGGGAGCAGAGCTCAGTAGAGCAGATCCCACTGCGGGCATTGGCCAGGAAAGAACGCCCAGCGGCCGAGAGCGAGGCACTTCCGGCCGAGAGCGAGGCACTTCCGGCAGCAGTCAGACTCTGCATGTAGTGAGGCCATTAGAGTCCCGATCTCCTTTCCCTCTGACTCGCTGGTATACTGAGTGCCTCTGGACTTGCAGAGCTGGAAGCCTTCACCTTGCTTTCTCCTGTTTTGTTTTATTTTGTTTTGTTTTTTGTGGTATTGGGAGACTTAGTCTAACATGCTCCACCACTGAGCTGGACCCTCAGCCCGATATTTGTTTGTTTGTTTGTTTGTTTTACTTGGAGTAAGAGTCTTGCTAGGGGCCGGGATTTAGCTCAGTTGGTAGAGCGCTGCTCTGCAGTCTCTGAGGTCCCGAGTTCAATTCCCAGCCCCGCAAAAATGGGAGAGGGACATAGCAACCCACTCCCAAGGCAATCCCGAAACAGTCAGCCATTGAAAACCCTGTGAGGGCGGCTATGAGTCGGATACTGACTCAACTCGACGGCACCTAACAACAACAACAACAACAAGAGTCTTGCTGAGTGATGCAGGCTGCCTCTGGCCTCAAACTCAGGATCCTTCTGCCTCCACCACCCAAGTCCCTGGGATGACAGGCGAGCACCACCATACCCAATATGGTTTTTTCCCTTTTCACTGAATATCTTTGGGAGCTCACTTGAACTTATCTCTAAGAAGTGGATGATATTCCTGCCGGGCCCCTCTCACCGAGCATCAGAAGCGAATGAGGCAAAGAGAGGCAAAAGCGTACAAACCGCTAGTTCGGGAACGATGACCGATCTGGGAACGCGCCGCTGGTGGAATTCCTGGGACCTGGGGGAGACAGGGCGGCTCTTGTCGCTGGCCAGAATCCCAAGTGTGGGTTTCCTCAGGCCAGGTGTTGGCCGAGCAGCTGGAGACAGGTGCTGGGCAGGGAGAGCAGGGGCAGAGCCTGCGGAGGGAGGCCCCCACCGTCTATTAGAGAAGAGCAACAGCACGCAGCTGATCCCTAGGCACAGGGAGGGCCTGGCTCCGATGTCTGGGCAGAGGGCCAGGAGCCAGATATCCCCAGAACAGGTGAGAAAACACAGTTCAATGTGGGAAAAGGTGATAAGGGCCCGCAGATCGCTCCGGACAGATTTAGAAGGTTCCGTGGAGGCTGGTCTGCTTACAAGCTGGCGGTGGGGTTTGGGCTGGACGGGTGGCTTCCTAGACCCAGCTCTGGGCTCCCATCCTCACACGTAGATTGCACATCCAACATCTAGGGAGCTGCTTCCTTGTCAATATCATGGGAGTGTTGTTGTTGTTGTTAGGTGCCATCGAGTGGAGTCTGACTCATAGCGACCCTCATAGGGTTTTCAATGGCAGATTGTTCCGGGATTGCCTTGGGAGTGGGTTGCCATGTCCTTCTCCCATTTTTGCAGTGCTGGGAATGGAACTCGGGACCTCAGAGACTGCATAGTGGCACTCTACCAACTGAGCTAAGTCCCAGCCCATCATGGGAGTAGGGAGAGCAATTGGACAGGCACAGCCGGTGGGGTCCACATTCCCAGCCTCTAGACAGAAACTGGAGCCCAGCCTGTAGTGCCACATTCTGCTCAGTCTGCATGACGCCTGGGTTGTGGGTAACACGAGGATCGCAGGCCTGGGTGCACATCAAGCTCTTTCCTGCAACTCTGCAGACGAACTCAGACTCCCATCCCTGAAAGCAGGACTTCCCACGCGAGGCTGAGTCACGCCCCGTTTTCCCAGGCACCATCCTGCAGCCCTCCTCCTGGCCGGCCTGGGGTGGTAGCTTTGCACCCCAGACATAAAAACAAAGGACTCTTGGCCATTGCTCCCCCAACACCACTCCCTTCCAGCCCTCAGGAGAGCGGGCTGTCTTTTCTTTGTGGCCATGCCAGCGCCAAAGGACAGCAGTTAAGAGTAGGTGATCCAACATTTGGGGTGGCGGGGTGAATTATTTACAAAACACGGAGAGAGCCTCCGGTTGAGGGTAGGGCTGGGCAAAGTGTGAGCGATTCTTTTGTTCTCGCAGCTGGCCTTTGGAAACGCATGGAGCCAATGCGGTAAATAATACCACTATTGTCTGCCGGTGTCAGAGACAGACAGAAGGTACATTTGGCCCACAGCCAAGCACCGCGAGGGCCACTCATAGTCACAGTGTCCAATTACGGCTGGCTTGACTATAAAACGCGCTTCTCTTGCTGAGCTAACTTAAGAATGGGCAGTCTTAACGGCCCCTGCACAAAGAAGGGTTTTGCTGTATCCTTCCATTGGGGGGAAATAAAGTTATGTTCAGAACAGAAATGGAACCATTGTGGAGTAGACTGTCCAAACAGCAACCTATGGATGGAAGGGGAAGCCGTGTTTTGGTTTCTCTTTAAGAAGGAGTAGAAAAAAATCAAGTCTGCTCACCTCTGAGTTTTCTTGCAGGCTAGATTCAAGATGTCAAGGAATATTTAATAATGAGCAAAGGGAGATGAGGGCTGGGATTTAGCTCAGTTGGTAGAGCTCCGCTCTGCAGTCTCTGAGGTCCCTCCCAGCACCACAAAAATGGGAGAAGGACGTGGCAACCCACTCCCAAAGAAATCCCGAAACAGCCATTGAAAACCCTATGAGGGTCGCTATGAGTCGGACAGGACTCGATGGCACCTAACAACAACAACAAAGGGAAATGAAAGACTTGGGCAGCCTAGGCCATTTGGGGAGAGCCTTGGGATGCAGGGGAAATGCTGTCTCCATCCCAAAATGACTAGAAGACAGTAATGGGAAGGAGAACAAGAGGAGGCGCCTACTGCGTTCTTATTGTTTGCCAGGGACTCTGATAAGTACCCTTCCGCTCGAATATTCCCAACCATCCCATGGGGGTTACCACACGTTTTACAGATGAAGAGAAACTTAGGTTTCTAAGGTTCAAATGATCCACTGAGCACCACGTTGTTGGTGGCAGGTTAAAGTAGACTTGGAGAGTTTGTTCTTAGGGACTTAGGGGTGTCCAACGATGTCTCTACATCAGCACTGGTGACAGGCGTCTAGGGTTCACTGGCAACCTGGTGACTGTCTGCAAACAGGAATGTCCCTTCCGATGGAGTTCCTGAGAAGCTGGGCCATACCTCCTGGTAGGACAACCATCCATGTTGGTTAGATGCACCCAGCCTTTGTAGGCGCCGCTCATCTGAAGCCACTGTCTCTGCCAGGAATTGCTTCTTTGTCCCTGGAAATCCTCAGGTTTAGCATAATCCACTTACTGTGGCTCCAAGGTCAGTCATTTTCAATAATCTCCCTTTGTCTCCTACTTCCCCAACAAGAGCGCATTAATTTGGGCTTTGGACGCAGAAAGAGAGGGAGGGAAGGGTGCCGTGGCATTCAAAAGAAAAAACAAAACAAGACAAAACAGAGCTTCAAACCCTCTTTCTCCAGCACACTCAAAGGTCAGGAAAATAACCCCCAGATTTGCATCCAAGAGTGTCAAAACGCAGCCTCTGACCTTGGTCTTTCTTTCCTCAAAGGAGGAAAATCCGCTGCATCTTTCAGATATCTTTGCTCCAGATTTCGCAGGGTTTTAAATACACCTGTCCCTGACACAGCAGAGTTATCAATCAAAACGTTCAATCCTTGATAGGCTCGGTGACAGCAAGTTCGTCGACTGTCCCTTTCATCTTGCAGCGTCTCACTGAGGGCTTCATTGGGAGAAAAACCAGAAAAGCTGTGTCGGGGTAACGAGGAGGGATAAAAAGGAAAAGGCTTCCGTTTCGATTTGCCGATCAGCAACCTGGAGAACAGAGCGCGCCGTCTCTCAAGGAAAATGAGGACATTTTTTTTTCGGGCCTCTTTGAATCTGCAAAGATATACCTTCTTCGGGAAGAGAAAAGTGATGTCTCAATTCTTAAGGCAAACTTTTCAAAGAGCTGAAAGTTGGATGGAGCCTGCGCTGGGCCCTGTGAATTACAGATTGGTGGGCTGTCTGAGATCTTAGAGCCTAGGCGGAAGGGGGTGGCCTGGATCTTGCAAATGATGGCGGTGGCCTGCCATCTCCTTAGAGCAGAGCTACAGGGCTACATGCTTTGCTGCGTGGCCTGGGACACTGGCCCATCCCACAGGTACCCATCTGTCCCCATTTCCCCCAAAACACCAAGAATCCATCCTGCCTCTCCCCCAGCTCATTTGAACCCAGAAGCTTTCCCATGTGTCTTTGTAAGGCAACGTCGACCTACTGTATTTATTTAAATCAATAGTTCTTATCCATAGAGAGGCAGGCAGGCTGCTTACCATCAACTCTTGCTTTGGCCCCTTTGTTGTTGTTGTTGTTGTTGTTGTTAGGTGCCCTCGAGTTGATATCCGACTCATAGTTGTTGTTGTTGTTAGGTGCCATCGAGTGGAGTCTGACTCAGAGCGACCCTCATAGGGTTTTCAATGGCAGATTGTTCCGGGATTGCCTCAGGAGTGGGTTTCCACGTCCTTCTCCCATTTTTGCGGTGCTGAGAATCAAACTCGGGACCTCAGGGACTATAGAGTGGCGCTCTACCAACTGAGCTAAATCCCACTCTGACTATTGATATGAGTCTTCTGGACTCCTTATTTCTTGATGCATAGCAATTACTTCAAGCTTGTTGTTGTTTGGTGCCATCAAGTCCAGTCTGTCTCCTAGCGACCCAATATACAATAGAATGAAACACTCCCCAACACTGTGCCATGCCTGGCGTTCTGTCAGTGCTTCTCTGCTATTCATAAGGTTTTCAATGAGTGATTGCTTTGGGAGTGAGCTGCCAGGTCCTTCTCCCATTTTTTGCAATGCTGGAGATTGAACCCAGCATTTCAAGACCACAGAGTTGCACTCTACCAACTGAGGCAAACACCAGCCCATTTCAAGACTTAAAACACCCAGCACTTAGAGTCTCGTGGCTTCCGTGAGGCAGGAATCTACGTGATTGAGTTGAGAGTTTATGAGCTGGGATCTGTCATGAGGCGGCAGGCAAGCTGTCAGCGGCAGCTGCAGGGATCTCAAGGATGAAATGGGACCAAATTCTCTTCCCAGCAAACTCCCCTTATAGTCAGCCGGCCTCAGAACGGCCACTTCCAAGTCCACTCTTGCTTCTGCCAGCAGGCCTCAGTTTCTCACCATGTCCATGGGCTACTGAAGGTCCACATGACCCAGCAGCTGGCTTCCCTCCTCTAAGATACCTACTCTGTGGCAAAGATGACTCCAAAGAGAGGAAGAGAGAGCAAGACACCCCAAGATAGAAGGTGCAGTCTTTTTATAACTCAATCTCAGACATGACACTTCCTCACATCTGAGGCGTTCTACTTGGTAGGAATGCATCACAGCCAAATTCACACACACAGGAAGGGGAAATAGTCCCTTCTTTATGGAAAGAGCATCAAAGAATTTGAGGACAGACTTTTACAACAACCACATTCTTCCGCAACATGGGAACAAATAGGATTCATGTCTCATAAGCATTCATTAAGTATCTTCTATACTCCAGGAGCCTGCAGCCGTAGCACTGTGGCTTCCGATTCCATCAGATCTCAGAAGCTAAGCAGGGTTGGGCCTGGTTAATACCTGGATAGGAGATTTCCTGGGAACACCAGATACTATAGGCTTGGGAGAAGGACCCAGCAACCCACTCCCAAAAATTGATCCACCCTTGAAAACCCTATGAATAGAAGAGAAGCACTGACAAGAGTGTTTCACCTGTTGTACACAGGGTTGCTATGAGTCAGACACAGACTCAATGGCACCCAACAACGACAGTATTCCAGGAATAAAACCAAGAGCCTATGTCAGGACTTGATGTAAAGCTTTTGATAGTTAACCATAATGGTCCATTTGTATTAAGATAGAATACATATAAAATATTGAGGAAAAAAAGGGCCTACTCTCTGAATTACACCAAAGCTATGTGAACTGAAAATGCTAATTCATGTACATTTGGAGCTTACTGAAGTAACCCCAAGACCTGTGACGTTGTGGACCAGGGTTTACTATCACAGGGACTCACCTCTGTGGCCACAGCACAAGAGCGGCCGCAGGTAAGACAGAAATGGGAGTGACAGTGTTCCAATAAAACTTTATTCTAACAATAGGCAGCCGCCCTGCAGGCTATCGTCTTCTAACCACAGTTCTACTGTGCAAACTTCATAAGAGCTTTGGACATGGACTTCCTCAAGGGCGGGAGCTGTGCCTCTTTCACCTTCACATCCCTCCACCTGCCACAGCACGTGGATGATTAGCAGGTACACATGTTAATAAGTGCGGGAATGAATGAACCAGCACCCAAACTATCATTAAAAGTCAGATTCAATGTAGTGAAGAAGCTTTAATTGAATTTTTAAAACTACATAAAGTGCCTTTTGGACAAATGTATTCACTATCTAATTTACCTGTCAGCCTTATCTATACAACCCAGGGGCTACACTGGCTACCAAGGCCTGCTGCCAACAAAGACCTGTCATGTCTAAATTATTGACACAATAGACCATTGTAACTCCTTTGCACTCATTAGGCTTAATTATGTCAAGGTCTCGTTGAGGACTCTTTAAATCTGAAGATTCGTGAGATAATAAACTGTAATAGCTCCTTCGGAGCCGTAAAGGTCTCTTGATGTCATGAACGATTTGGAGATTTGAGATTCCCTAAGATTAATATCACAATATTGTAAAAATGACAACAACTGCCACACCCTCGATGTCTTCTGAGTTGGAGTTAATCCGGATTTAGGTAGGCCTACCTCTTGTTCGGGCTGGGATTTAGCTCAGTTGGTAGAGCACTGTGCTGCAGTCTCTGAGGTCCCGAGTTCAATTCCCAGCACCACAAAAATGGGAGAAGGACCTGGCAATCCACTCCCAAGGCAATTCCGAAACGGTCAGCCATTGAAAACTCTATGAGGGTCGCTATGAGTCGGATACCGACTGGACAGCACCTAACAACAAAAACAACAACCTCTTGTTCACTCCTGGGATGTCTGTCAAAGAGGAAAAGTGATGGATTAGGCAAGTTCATGGCTGGCCTCTCTCTTGGATGCCCACTTCCTGGATAAAGCTCTGCTGTGTCTCACCTGAGGAAGCTCAGACAGGTGAACCCCCTATCTTTGCCATCCTGACTCTCTGTGTGGCTATGTACCTGACTCACAGCAGGTTGCACACACCTGATTGGGAGTGATTGCAAGAGAATCAACAACCTTAGAAAATAAAATACAAGTAGTAATCATGTTCTAATCCCAGCTCCAAAAATGCTGATAAAATATGGCTGAAATAAGGTGCGCTTTCAAGGATGGAAGCAGAAAAGCAGGCTTGTGCTATGTTAGTTAAGAGACATAATAAAAAGGGAATAAAACTGAAGGGTAAATGGTTGTTCTAAATACAATTACTGTGATATTAACTTAAGGTATGTATGTTGTTGTTATTAAGTACCATTGAGTTGGTATCCGACTCATAGAGACCCTGCATACAACAGGGGAAACACTATTGTCAGTGCTTCTCTGCTGTGCATAGGGTTTTCAATGGTGGATTGATTTTTGGAAGTGGGCTGCCAGGTCCTTCTCCCAAGCCTACAGCACCTGGTGTTCCCAGGTGGTCTCCCATCCAAGGACTAACCAGGCCCAACCCTGCTTAGCTTCTGAGATCTGACGGGATCGGATGCCACAGGACTACAGCTGCAGGCTAAGGTACGTATGTTGTTGTTAGGTGCTATCGAGTCAGCATCCAACTCATAGCGACCCTCATAGGGTTTACAATGGCTGACTGTTTCAGGATTGCCTTGGGAGTGGATTGCCAGGGCCTTCTCCCATTTTTGTGGTGCTGGGAATTGAACTCGGGACCTCAGAGACTGCAGCGCAGCGCTCTACCAACTGAGCTAAATCCCAGCCCAAGGTATGTATACTCACAGGTGAATTGGAGAGTAGATGGCTAACAATTGCATTTGAAAATTAAAATGTTAAATTACAAAAGGCACAGCAACTTTGCAATACATATAAAAAAAAATAGAGACTGAAAATGCAATATCCCACCCTACAAAAGAATGGTTGCTTGGTGTGGTGAAGACATGAAAGTGGTGCCCATGATCTTGGCTTTCTGGTTCATGGCCCGAGGGCAAAACCTGGGACTTGCCGCTAACCAGTAGGATACAGAAACGTGATGAGATGTGATTACCGTGATTAGCTTACATGACATGGCAAAGGTGATGAGGACTAGTTGCCATTATTGCTGTTGTTGTGAGGTGCTGTTGAGTCAAGTCCGACTCATAGCGACCCTCATAGGGTTTTCAATGGCTGACTATTTCAGGATTGCCTTGGGAGTGGGTTGCCACGTCCTTCTCCCATTTTTGTGGTGCTGGGAATTGAACCCGGGACCTCAGAGACTGCAGAGTGGTACTCTACCAACTGAGCTAAATCCGAGCCCCCAATTGCTGTTATTCTGTTTCCATAATAAGACTGTTCTGCTAGCAGACTTACTGAAAGCTTTGGAGACACCAGTTCCTCTGAGTCCTCCAACGGCTACCAGCAACCCGAGTTAGCACGCAAGCAGTCACTTCCCCAGTTGAGCCTTCAGCTGAGAATCCAGCTCCTGAAACCATGACGGCAATTTTGCCAAAAACCAAGGTAAGCCATACATGGATATCTGAGCTACAGATGCAGAAAGTTAAAAAAAAAAGTGTGTAATATTGCAAGTCACTAAGATTATAATATGGGCTGGGATTTAGCTCAGTTGGTAGAGCACTGCTCTGCAGTCTCTGAGGTCCCGGGTTCAATTCCCAGCACCACAAAAATGGGAGAAGGACGTGGCAATCCACTCCCAAAGCAATCTTGAAACAGTCAGCCATTGAAAATCCCATAAGGGTCACTATGAATCGGAAACAACTCGACAGCAACTACCAATAATAACAACAAGGTTATAGCAATCTGTTGCACAGTAAGAAAAAAATGAATCCATTTGAGCATTCTTTGGTTCTAATTATTTTTGTATAAAAATTAGAATTATAATGCTTGAATCTATTTTATATACTCTGTTCTAAAAATGTTACATCATATAACTTAACATTTTTCCTTAAAATATTAACCCCACTAGAGCAATGAAGGACTTTGCCTTTCTTGTGTTTCATTGCATCCGTAATGTCTACTACAATGCTGGGCACTTATTTGGTGTTAAATGAACATCTGTCTAGTTAACAAATGATTAAAAATTCTTTTATTGTGTAGATAATATTTTCAAAATGTTGACATACTGTAGTTCTCTTTGTTAATGAATAGATCATTAATTTGGTAGTTATAGATGACATGATAAATGTCTTCACTCATGTAATATGAGACACTTGGGAATTACTTCCAAATAATAATATTTTTTCAAATAATATACATTTCCATATTAAAAGTATGACTCATTCTCAGGAGGATAGAAACTCCCTTGCTCTAATAAGAGTTGTGTCCCTATCCCTTAGCACTGTGCCTACAATGTGACAGATCTAAAAATTATACTGAATGAATGAATAAATGAGACCTTTTCTTGATCTTAATATGGCTCAAGTAATTGCTCAATTACTTGCAGATTGCATTTATTTATACATTATTAAAATTACTTAATGTCCTTACTATTGTTAGTGAGTATAATCATGTTGTACCTTTCCCAACACTGATAATTAAAAATTGTAAAATTTATTGTTGTTGTAATTGTTGGTAGGTGCCATTGAGTTGGTGTCTGACTCATAGCAACAGGCAACACAATGTTGTTAGTGCTTTTCTGCTATTCATAGGGTTTTCAATGGCTGATTGGTTTGGGAGTGGGTTTCTAGGTCCATCTCCCAAGCCTGGTGTTCCCAGCACCTGGTGTTTCCAGGCGGTCTCCCATCCAAGTACTAACAAGGGCTGACCCTGCTTAGCTTCTGAGATCTGACAGATGCCACCGTAGTATAGCTGCAGGCTTAAAATATATTTCTTGATTAATAAAGAAAGGTATACAGCTTTTTTTACTTTCCATTTCTTGGTTTCTAGAAAAGGTTAGCAAATATCTCTGAGTTGAATTTCCTCTTTGGTGAATGTCCTTTGGACATTTATGTGTTGGGATTTTAAATGTTTCAGTTATTTATTAAATGTCTTGCATCCTTTATGTAATACTGAATTTAATCTTTGACATGCAATATGACCACAAATATACCATCGTGGATTGCTGAAAGATGAGGATACATTCTGAGATATGTATCACTGCGATTTTGTTACTGTGCCAAAATCATACTTATGTGATATTTACGTACACTCAGACAGCTAGACCATGAGGGATGATACAATCTTATGAGACAACTGCTATGACCAAAATGTCTTTATGCAGGACATGACTGTGATTTGTTTCCAGGCTCTTCCAAGAACTTTAGATAGTCGTGATACTACAGATCCTTGTTAGGTTTAATTTCACTCAAAATATGTGACTTTTTCATCACCTCAGTAGTATACGTCCACTTGCTAAAAACATCAACCAAAATCTCATAGAATTGAAAGTAGAAATAGATAAATTCATAACCATGGGTGGAATTTTTAACCTTTGTCTCTCAGTAGTAAACAAAAGTTGGTAAGTATATGTTGCTGTTGTTAGAGTGCCTTCCAGTGGTGTCCAACTCATAGTGACCCTATGTACAACAGATCAAAACACTTCCCGATTCTGTTCCAGGCACATGATCTCATTTATGTTTAAGCCCATTGTTGCAGACAATGGCCCAGAGTTCCATCCCCAGAACTACAAAAATGGGAGAAGGAGCTGGCAACCCATTCCCAAAAAATCAGCCATTGAAAACCCCAGGAATAGCAGAGAAGCACTGACATAGTGCCGGGCATGGTACCCTGTCAGGGAGTGTCTCATTCTGTTGTACATAAGGTGGCCTATGTACGGGTTGCTTTTCTTTGATGAAGAAATTTAAGTATTATTGGTACAATTTCTTCCTTACATGTGTATGGGTGAATCTTAAAGTCACTTTATGGAGCACAGAAAACCATCAGTGTGCTCTCAAGGAACCTGAGTTTCCAGTAGGGAAGATCGACTTGTTAAACTGTTGGAAGAATTGATCAAAAGAGCAAACCCTAAAATTTTGACATGACGGATGTACGGCACATATATGAGAAAGCTACTGATATGACCTGCCATTAAGCTGGGTGTCAAAGAGGGGCTATGTGTCTCTTCTATGCAGAAAGCAGCATCTAGGCATTCCAGACATCTTTAACGATGCCGCGCCCTTGCCTACCTCCTTTCCTCCCTCCAAGTTTCTGCCTCTTTTCATCCTTCGGGCATGGAAGATGATCTTTTCCACTTCCCTCAAAGTCACTATTCATTTGCTATTCCACACGAGTTTACCAGGAACCTAGTGCTTTAAACTCGGTCTGCAATCCAGGAGTCAACAGAAGTCCCTGGTGCACAGAGCTCATGCTCTGGTGGAAGGAGGCAGAGAAAAGTAAGTAAGGAAACAAATGAGCCACAAATGGCACAATTAATACAAACAAAAAATGAGTGCAGTTAGAGCTACACTATCCAGTATGATGGCTCCTTGTGGCAACTGCACACTTAAGAGTTGTTGTTAGGTGCCATTGAGTCGGTATCTGACTCATAGCGACCCTCATAGGGTTTTCAATGGCTGACTGTTTCAGGATTGCCTCGGGAGTGGATTGCCAGGCCCTTCTCCCATTTTTGCAGTGCTGAAAATTGAACTCAGGACCTCAGAGACTCAGAGACTGCAGCACAGCCCTCTACCAATGGAGCTAAATCCCAGCCCCACACTTAAGAGTGGACAGTCTAAATTGACATGGGCTCTATGTAGAAAATACACACCAGGTTTCGAAGACTCAGAATTTAAAAAAAAAAGGATGCAAAACATTTCATTAATAAGTTTTATAAGAATTACATATTGAAAGGATTCAATTTTGGGATATACTGGGTTAAATAAAATATGCTATTAAAATTCATTCCAGCTGTTCTTTTTTACTTTTTAAAAACTGGCTACTAGAATATTTGAAGCCATCTATGTGGTTCATATCATATGTCTGATGGACAGTGCTACTCCAGGAGGATGGTTAGGAAAGATCACTGGGCTCCCTCTGCCTGGACAATGTCTTCCCCGGGCTTCTTTTGGTAGCTCCTTGCCACCCTCCAGATTTCATCATCAAATGATTATTTCATGCGTTTTTGTTCCCCTCTATTATCAACAGCCTGCAGCCGTAGCCCTGTGGCATTCGATCCCGTCAGATCTCAGAAGCTAAACAGGGTCGGGCTTGGTTAGTACCTGGATGGGAGACCGCCTGGGAACACCAGGTGCTGTAGGCTTGGGAGACGGACCTGGCAACCCCCTCCCAGCATTTGAAAACCCTATGAACAGCTGAGAAACACTGACAATAGTGTTTCACCTGTTGTACAGAGGCTCACTATGAATCGGATACCGACTTGACGGCACCTAACAACAACAAAAACAACAGCAACATTACCAGCAAGCTCTGTGGACACAGGGACTATTGGAGGGTAAGAGGACTCCCTGGAAGTGTCCTGGAGTTTAGGACCCCAGAGGAGGTTGGCATTCAAAGTCAAGAGGATGTGAAACTAACCATGGAAAGAAGCAATAGGTCTTGCAGGAGAGTGGACTCACCAGGCACCACTGTGGGATGCTGCGGCTGTGCAGTTACCATTGGAAAAGAGAAGAAATGGCGGCCGGAAGCTTCCTGGGTTCTGGAGAAGCCTGTCAGATGCTGGCAGCTTCTTCCTGTGAGTACTGTGCATCAAGGGCTTGGAATGTAGAAGGCAGAGAGAATTTAGCCCCAGAACTCCATTGTGTTCAGATAGCATCCTAGAGTCTACTTAGTACTCACCTGTTATTAATGTTGCCTGTCTACAAGAAAATACCAATTGTTAGCATACTCTCTGTTTCTTGTTCTGCTGAGTGGTTCAAATATTCCACAATGAAAGCACTATCTAAATGTTGTTGTTAGGTGCCATCAAGTCAGGTCTGCTAGGTAATGTTAGGTAGATAGATTGACAGATAGAAAGTTGCAGATAGGCAGATAGATAGATAGATGTTAGAAAACTACAAAAGCCTCTCAGAATGTTAATCCCGCCTGTATGAGATGATCACCCCGTATTATCATAAGCTCTCCCACTTGATGCATTAGGACCTCATTGATTTTTCATGCACACTTTTCCCGAGGCCGCTTGCAAATGTAGGAATAATACAATAGTCCTTAAAATATGTAAAATTATGTTCAGGTGCCACGCTCTTGCTACAGCTCCAACACCGGAACCCTTGAATCAATTATCTGTTATTCTTTTATGTTCATCTCTCCAACTGGAAAGCATCTGTATCCCAATCACTGGTCGGTTGAGCCATTTTCAGATCAAATTTGTCTTACTCAAGGCCCCATTAAGTAAAAAGAAAAAAATGGACATCAAGGGCTTTGGCTCCTTACAATCTCCCTCTCCCTTGTCATAGGGTATTTACACACGGAGCATCGGGAATGGCGCACCTCAGAGGCTTTAGCTCCTCAATGCATGTGAGAATGTCCAGAATGACATGGCCGCCTGGTTGTCTAGTATCCGCTTAAAAGTCTTCACTCTCAGTGTCAAACACAGGAAGAGTTCAGACATGACTACATCAAGGTACGAATGTTGTAGACTATCCCCAACTTGCCTAGACTCATAATCTGCTGCTTCTCTTTTTCTTGCCATGGGAAGCTTACGTGTTCAGTGATGAAAAATTCTCTATGTCATTTCCCACCCCTAGGTCTCTGCCGGTTGGACACTGAAACTTCAACTGGAAATTACATCTGCCCATAAGTACCCCCAAGAACCTCTGTTCCGTATGCAGATCTCAGTTTGAAAGGGGTGCACACCCAAATGTCCTCTGTAACAGATAAGTCCATTGGTCTCAACTATGTGATCACAAAATACTGAGTTTCCTCCTCTCCTGGGACTCCGTCAGAGTTCAAGGTTACATGGGGGTTGGTGGTAGCCCGGTCTGGGTAACCTGGACTCAGGGGCCAGCTGTTGCATACAGAGGTCTCTATGTTACCTAGTGGCTCTTTGTGTTTCAGCAACTGACAATGAGTCCTTGTGCAGATTAAAATAGTTAATAGTTTCATAGGAATCTCACACATGGTGTTTATTAAACTTAAAAGAATTTACATGTCTCTGTCCAAATCTACTCTAAGAGACCTCCAGGTATAGAGATAGCCCCTCACTCCCTTCTGTCTCCAGCATACCTGAGTGCTGGACCAGAAACACAGTGGGTGCTCTTTAAAAGTAGAGAGAATGATTAAAAAAAAAAAAACAAAAAAACTACTTTTTCATTTTCTGTAATGACTGCTATGTGCTCCAAATCAAGGAAACAAATGACTGGTTTTAAGAAAGTACTTGTGCATTCGAGCTTCCTTCTCTTGTTCTGCATTTGAAACCTTGAGATGACCACGTGAATGAGTCTAAGCTGGCCCGTTAGAGGACAAGAGGCCACACTGGGGAGAAGCAAGGCACTCCAGGGGAACACGAGCCTCTCTTCTGCTGACTGTTGTCAACCCTTGACATGTGACAGAGGCTTTTGTGGACCAACCAGCCACCAGCCAACTTGTCAGTGCCCCAAGGATATACAAGGAAGTTAGGTAGCCACCCCAGACTGAAAACCATCAGCCAGCCCAAGGAATTATAAATGACATAAAATGAGTATTGTTTTCAGCCACTAAATTTGGGGTTGATTTATTACACAGCAAAAGATAATAGATACCAGCATGGGTCCTTTCTTACTAAAATCATATATAAAAGTGAACGGTATCTAGGACATAAAAAGCATCCAATAAATATTTATATCAAATGCAGCATGACACAGTTGTTAAGTGACTTCTTGGCTATGAAACTGTGCCCCAGTGCCCTAATCTTCTATTGATAATACCACTTTATAAGATCGTTTGGAGAATTGACTGAGCTATTTGGAACAGCCCTTAGCACAATGCCTAGCACATAATAAGAACTTATTTTACATCTACTTTGGTTATTATATTGTACTTTTTTTTGGCAGTATTTGAGTATTGAATCCAGAGCCTTGCACATCTTTTAAAGTGCTCTAGCACTGAGCTGCACCCAAGCCCATTTTTTATTTTTTATTTTGAATCAGAGTCTCACTAAGTTACACAAGCTGCCTCTGGCTTCCAACTCACAATCCTCCTGTCTCCACCACCTGAAATGCTGGAATCATAGGCAACCACCACATGCCCAGCTACATATATGTTTATTACAAGGGAATTTATTTAGAAGTTGAAGATACAAGTAAAAATAAATCATAATCAATACCATAAACATCATTTGTTCAGCATCTATTCTATGCCAGGTTCTGTGTTAAACTTCTTGTCATCTAAAACTTTTGTCCTGGATATTTTTATTTACTTATCATAAATAGAATACTCTTCTGAGATATTATTTCTTACTTTTTGCAATTTATGACTCCTGGGGAAATATGCACACCATTTGTTGTTGTTAGGTGTCGTCGAGTCAGTATCCGACTCATAGCGATCCTCATAGGGTTCTCAATGGCTGACTATTTCAGGATTGCCTTGGGAGTGGATTGCCAGGCCCTTCTCCCATTTTTGCGGTGCTGGGAATTGAATTCGGGACCTCAGAGACTATAGCGCAGCACTCTACCAACTGAGCTAAATCCCAGCCAAATGCACGCCATTTAGTTACCATTATTATAACGGTAAGAACTGGAAAGTTGCCTGGCAAGGGCCGCACACCTGTAATCCCAGTAACTGGAAAGGCAGAGGCATGAGGATCCCAGGTTAAAGGCCAGAGGCAGCCTGCAGAACGTACCAAGACCTTGTCCCAAGACAAAAAATCTAAAAAATGGGGTGTGGCTACAGCCCAGTGGAAATGCACATGCAAAAAGTATGTGGAAGGCCCTGGGTTCAGCCTCCCAATACCACACACACACAAAAAAAAAGAACTGGAAGTTTTGCTTGCATTGTATATGCTGCTTATAGTTCACTATTATGTGGTCTACAGAAAGACAATTGAAGCTCCACCTGTCAATTTGGAATATTCAGCTCAATTTTTTCTATAGATAATTGACCCTAGTGACTGACCTATAATATTTTTCAATAATATAGTTGAGTTACAGCTGTGCTATATTATATCTCTTTTCTTTAATCATCCATGCATATTTAGTTTTTCTTGTAAAAATAAAGATAGATGTTCTAAACTCATTTCTGTGTGTAGTAAACAGAAAACAAGTTGGGCCTGGTTATCAAAACAACCAAGATTATCCATATTTCTTCCTTAGAAATGGAAGAGCATGAAGACCTACATTCTTGTTGAGAATGTATGTTTTCTTTTTGAAACACACAATTCTAGCAATGAATTGTTGTTGTTGTTGTTGTTGTTAGGTGCCGTCGAGTCGTGTCCGACTCATAGTGACCCTCAAAGGGTTTTCAATGGCAGAGTGTTTCGGGATTGCCTCGGGAGTGGGTTGCCAGGTCCTTCTCCCGTTTTTGTGGGAATCAAACTTGGGACCTCAGAGACTGCAGAGCGGCACTCTACCAAGTGAGCTAAATCCCAACCCAGCAATAAATAGCTGTTGCTTTTTGTCCAAAATACACCAGTTCATGACCTGATGTTTCTGGATGATCCTCTGGGATGTGAGCTAGAAATTTAGAGGCCTGTTTTTCAATGTACACCTTTTAAAGCTGAAATCTAAGTAATTTGACAATAATAATATTGCAGGTACTGCTCTCTATGCAAAATGCATGCAAATTAATGTGAATTTCAAAAACTTCTGGGCCATGGCTTCAGAGTATTTATGATATGGGAAAGTGGGATTGAGGTTATTCAAGATTTTGCTTTATTTGGTTCTACAATCAACACATGTGGAAGGAGCAGTGAAGAAATCAAAAGACACACTGCATTGGGAAAAGCTGCTGCAAAAGGCCTCTTCAAAGTGTTGAAAAGTAAAGATGTCACATTGAACGTAAAGGTGTGCCTCATTCATGTCATGGTATTTTCATTCGCCTCATTTGGTTGTAAAAGCTGGACGTTAAACAAGGGAGAAAGGAAAAGAATTGATGCTGTTGAATTATGGTGCTGGAGACAAATATTGAATATACCACGGACTGCCAAAAGAGCCAATGGATCCATCCTAGAAGAAGTGCAAACAGAGTGCTTCTTGGAAGCAATGATGGTTAGACTGCGTCTTACATATTTTGGACATGTTGTCAGGAGGGACTAATCCTTGGAGAAGGACATCATGTTTGGGAGAGTGGCAGGTCAATGATAAAAAGGAAGACTCTCAACAAGATTATTGACACAGTGAGTGCAACAATGGGCTTAAACATAAAGATCACGCGCCTGGCACAGAATCAAGGAGGATTTTGTTCAGTTGTACACAGTGTCGCTATCAGTCAGACCCAACTGAACAGTACCTAACAACACAACAACAATGGAATATGTGAGTGAGTTACATTGTAGGGCTCAATACCACAGGAGAGTCTACAGCTGTACCACCCTAGCGTCTAAATACTGCTGACCTCAGAAGCTAAGCAGAGTTTGGCCTGGTTAGTCCTTGGATGGGAGACCACCTGGGAATACTGGGTGGTGTGGGCTTGGGAGAAGGACCCAGGAGCCCACTCCCAAAACAATTAGCCATCAAAAACTATAAATAGCAGAGAAGCACTAACAATAATGCCAGGTGTGGCACAGTGTTGGGTAATATTTCATTCTGTCGTACTTAAGGTCGCTAGGAGTCGGGCCTGACTCAATGCCACCTAACAACACACCACTGGGGAAGCTACCCTTTCCCCACACCATCCTTTCCCAAACACTTAGTGTCAGGTATAGCTACATTTGATGTCATCCAAACGTCACAAAAAAATCTCTAAGAAGTTGTTATGTTTTCTTTCGCAACTGTGGGTTTGAAGTGACTTGATCAAGATCACACAGCCAGAAATCAGCACATCTATTCTGTCTCTACACTGGGATTTAGCTCATTGGTAGAGCTCTGCGCTGCAGTCTCTGAGGTCCCGAGTTTGATTCCCAGCACCACAAAAACAGGAGAAGGACCTGGCAACCCACTCCCGAGGCAATCCTGAAACAGTCAACCATTGAAACCCTAGGAGGGTCGCTATGAGTCGGACACGACTCGAGGGCACCTAACAACAACAACATTCTCTCTCCAGCATGTCTTCCCTAGGCAGACTTGACCTTGACTTCAATCTGTATCCATAGAGCCCAGAAAAGTGTTTCTGACATAATAAAATGTGTTAATGAATGCATTCAGCAGATACTTATTGACCATTTACCACATGCCAGGCAAATCACAATTAATGAGAAAATCAAACATGCAAACACATTTGTATCCGGAAACTCCTATTACAATGTGATTTATAATAATGAAAAAGAAAAGCTGCCTAAATGCACAACAATGGAAGATCGGTTAAACAAATTGTGAGATATTAGCAGCCTGGAATACCGCCCACCTATTTTTGAGGAAGATCTAATGATACACAGCAGCAGTGGGTACTGCCAGCCTGCCACCTTTTTCTAGAAAGTTTTATAGCCGGTCGTGGTGGCACACGCCGGTAATCAACCAATGAGCTGCAGAGGACGAGGCAAGAGGATCGCAAGGTTGAGACCAGAGGCAGTCTGCGTAACTTAGCAAGACCTTGTCTCAAAACATAAAAAAATGGGCTATAGCCAGGAGCGGGGGCGCACGCCTGTAATCCCAGTGGTTTGGGAGGCAGAGGCAGGAGGATCTCAAGCTCGAGACCAGAGGCAGTCTGCGTAATTTAGCAAGACCCTGTCTCAAAAAGTAAAAATATAAGCTGAGGGTGCAGCTCAGTGGTCCAGCACTTGCAGAGCATGCAAGTGGGAGACCCTGGGTTCAACCCCCAGTACCACAAAAAAAAAAAAAAAAAAAAAAGAAAGAAAGAAAGAAAGAAAGAAAAAGGAAGTTTTATAGAGACACAGCCAGGCTTACTCATCTTTCCACTGCACTTTCCACTGCAATGGCCAAGTTGACTATTTGAGACACAGACCAAACAGCCCACCAAACACAAAATATTTATTATCTGACCTTTTACAGGAAGTTTTGCAACCCCTGATAATGCTCATCAAATGATTAGGGAAAGGGACAAGACAGAAAAGACGGTTGCAGATATGTGGAAGGCCACAATTGCCTTCCAGCCGCTGTGGATGAGCCTGCCGTGCTATCCCAAGTGATGACGACTCCTGAGTCAGGCTGTGTCCCGAATGCTCACCACGGCCCTGGGGGAGCCAGGGAGGCCTCGGGCCACCTGCCTTCATGAAGTCCATGTTCTAAACAGCTGGTGGAAAATGGCAACCGAGAGTAAGCAGGATCTGTTTACACCCAATTCATTAAAAGAGAAAAAAGCAGAAACTAGAAAATTATGAAGAGCCCACTTTACTATAAAAGATCTATAAAAATGAATTCCAATGACAGGATTAAAAAGAGAAATCATAAAATCCTAGTTAGAATATGTTATGATCTTCTATCTGAAAATAATGACCCAATAAGGCAAAAAAAATGGCAATAGGTGATTAGATAATTAGAACAAAATATAGTCTGTTTCAATGAGTGTTCACATGATTATATATGGAGCCCACATATGCAAAAATAAATAACACTATATATAGAATGCCTGCAGCTGTAGCCCTGTAGCATCCGATCCCATCAGATCTCGGAAGCTAAACAGGGTCGGGCCTGGTTAGTACCTGGATGGGAGACCGCCTGGGAACACCAGAAGCTGTAGGCTTGGGAGAAGGACCCGGCAACACCCTCCCAAAAATCAGTCTGCCATTGAAAACCCTATGAACAGCAGAGAAGCACTGACAATAGTGTTTCCCTTGTTGTACGGAGGGTCGCTATGAGTTGGATACCGACTCGACGGCACCTAACAACAACAACAACAACAATATATAGAATGAGAAAACATCCATTCTTTTCCAAATTGTATGGAACACTAATATATTAGTTCACAAAGTATGTTACAATGCATTTCAAAGAATCCACATATCCTGGTATGGTGGCACACACCTGTCATCCCACCTACTCTGGAGACTGAGACAAGAGGATAGCAAGTTCAAGACCATTGTAGGCTGCATATAAAATGAAACAAAACAGACTAGGAAGGTAGCTCAATGTAGAACACTTGCCTAGCACACACAGGCGCTTGGTTCAATCTCAAGTACCCCCCCACACACACACACACAGGAATCACTATAATATGGCCCATGTTCTGTAACTACAATGTAATTCTATTTTGATAATGAACAAAAAAAGTATATTCATACCCCTCCTCCCTAATATGCTAGGAAATATAATGAGCTAAAAGTAAAACCACAATTAAAGTCTTTTAATCTATGTATTTGCCTGCAGCTGTAGTCCTGTGGCATCCGATCCCGTCAGATGTCGGAAGCTAAGCAGGGTCGGGCCTGGTTAGTACCTGGATGGGAGACTGCCTGGGAACACCAGCAGCTGTAGGCTTGGGAGAAGGACCCGGTAACCCCCTCCCAAAAATCAATCTGCCATTGAAAACCCTATGAACAGCAGAGAAGCACTGACAATAGTGTTTCCCCTGTCGTACAGAGGGTCTCTATGAGTCGGATACCGACTCGACGGCACCTAACAACAACACAACAATCTATGTATATTTATAATTAAGCTGGGATTTAGCTCAGTTAGTAAAGTGCTGCTCTGTACTTTCTGAGGACCTGGGTTTAATACCTAGTACCCCCAAAATGAGAGAAGAAGGTGGCAGTCCATTCCCAAAATAATCTTAAAAATAATCAGCCATTGAAAACCCTATGAGGGTCGCTGTAAGTCAGACCTGATTTGATGGCACCCAACAACAACATATTTATAGTTAGAAAGAAATGTACTCCATATCATAACTTTAAAATGTAAAATTAGCATTTATGGAAAGTGTATAACTTTATTGAATTAGTTTTAAACAATAATAATTTTCAATTAAGTATAATTAAAATTAATTAAATTTTATTAGTAAAAGAATGAGACAAAATTGTGGATACAAGATCAACATTTAAGAAAGTTGCACTCTTGTTTACCAATAAAAATTTATTACTCAAAAAGTTAACTAAAAAGTATTCTATTTATTATTTTCTTAATATTATATTCTTTTCTATTAGGTAGAGTAATTAATCTTTCATAAGATGTATCATATAACTATGAAGACAATTATAAAACTGCATGGAAACATTTAGAAGAAAATCTAAATAAAACATAGGTTCTTAGATAAGAAGAAAATCACAAAAATGGCAATTTCCTCCAAATTATTATATAAATTCTACCCAACTATAGTTCAACTATTTGATTTGTTGGGGAATTTGCCTTATTGTCATAAAATTAACATGGAAGAAGAAAGAGTCAATGAAAGTTGAGACAATTTTGAAGAAAGTTAGGATCAGAAGTCTGTTTTACTAGGTACTAAGACATGTAACAGGCTGGGATTTAGCTCAGTTGGTAGAGCACTGTGCTGCAGTCTCTGAGGTCCCAAGTTCAATTCCCAGCACTGCAAAAATGGGAGAAGGACCTGGAAATCCACTCCCAAGGCAATCCCAAAATAGTCAGCCATTGAAAACCTTATGAGAGTCGCTATGAGTCAGATACTGACTCGACGGCACCTAACAACAACCTAACAAGACATGTAACAAACTTCTGATCATTGTATGCTAATGTAGAAACCTGAAATGGTACAGAAGTGACATTAAATAGTAGTGTGGAGAGAAAAGGACCACAAAATAAAATTTAAAGGACAACTGCTTATCTATATGGAAAATAAAATGCCAGAAACTTACGTTATAGTATGCTCAAAGAAGAAATTCCAAACATAGTAAATACTAGAAAATAAAAAGGAAAACTCTAACATTTTTAAAGGGTACACAAAAACTATATTTATACTATAAATGTAGTGAAAAATATCCTAGAATAGAAATCTCCCTCAAGGAGGAAACTTGCCTAATGAAAAACCAGATATAATGGGACTGATTGAAAAATTTGACTCCATTATAGGTAAGCAATTTCTGCATAAGAAAAGCAACCTTAACTACAAAGAAATAAGACCAAATTGAGAAAAGATATTTTTCAAGCATGAATCTAATAGGGGAAAAGCATCTAGAATATATAATGAACTTATTCAAATTTATAAAAGTAGAAATAAATAAAAAAATAAGTAACTTGAGAAGAAAATGACAAAAGATTTGAAGGAATTTTATAATGAGATATATAAGTGCATGTATGCATATATATGCATTCAGCCATTAACAGTCTGAAATATACAAATAAAAACATTGCTATGATGCCATTTCATACTCATTGGGTTGTTACACATGCAAATATCTGAAGACGCCTAGTAATGGTGACTCTCTGGAGAAAGAACCTGTGTATTCTGTTGGTAGGGTGGGAAGTTGAAGCAGTAAATTTAGAGAACAATCTGGCACTGTCTGGGAAAACTGAATGAATCAATGCCCTTGAACCCAGAAATTTCACTTCCAAGCATATGTCTAAGAAAAACTTGCCTAGATCTAAAACAAAGGCACAAAACTGTTGATTTCAGCATTTTCTGTATGAAAGAAAAATTGGAAAGTTCAGATCCATCAAGTAGAAAATGGATTTAAAACATTTATTTTTCTTTAATGAGAACATTATACATCAGTGAAAAGGAACTGTAACTATCCAAGTCAACATGAGTGACTTTCATGAGCATTTATTTTGTGTAAGAAGCAATTTGCAAGATATGCTATTGATAATGAAGGAGTCAAATTATATTGGATAGATGACCCCACAGGAAACAGCTATTTAACATGTATGTGTTTGATAAGCAGCTATATGAAACTCGTGTCTAGTGAATACAGACAGGTAGACTCTAGGAGTGCACGTGCATAGAGGAAAAAATATATAATGAGTCCCAGGTGTCATAGTGTTAACCACAGGGAAGGTATTTTGGAGGCAATTTTATACGGGAATAGAACTGCTTCCTTCTGAAATTATGGTTAACCTTCATTTAAGTTGTTCCTTTGTTTCATAAAAGGCCCTCTAGAGAAAACCAGAAGGAACCAGTTTATAGTAGCCAAAGCCACCCAGCCTCTCTTCTAGATGACCTGGAGTAAATTTTACTCATTATAATCCTATCATGATAAATTATCCCCCCAGGGAGCATTCCCATTTGCTATTTTTGAAAATGCAATATATGAAGAAGGATGATCTAGAACTGGGCATACTCAGGAATGTGCTTCCCCTACATGTGATGTTGAATTTCTATGTGAATATATACTTGTGTGGGCTGGGATTTAGTTCAGTTGGTAGTGCGACACTGCAGTCTCTGAGGTCCCGAGTTCGATTCCCAGCCCAGCAAAAATGGGAGAAGGACTTGGCAACCCACTCCCAAGGCAATCCCGAAACAATCTGCCATTGACAACCCTATGAGGGTCGCTATTAGTCGGACACAACTCGACAGCACCTAACAACAACAACATGTATTTGTGTGTGTGTGTGTGTGTGTGTGTGTGTGTGTGTGTGTGTGTGTGGGTGAGTGTATAGATGGATAGATTGATATGCCTGAAAAAATTCACAAGAATGGAGAGAATGAAGAAATATTACACAAACTGAAAATAAATTGGTAGAAATTATCCACCCCAAAGAAACAAAGAGAAGAACAAAACTCTTAAAGATGAGCAAGGCATCAGGGACATGTCAAATAACAGCATGTGGTCCAGCATATGTATAATAGCAGTTTCATAAGAATAAGAAAGAAAAAATGGGCCACAAAACATTTGAAGACAAAAATGCCCGAAAATTTCCTGAATTTGATGGCAGACAGATTGATATATACAAAATACACAAGAACATCAGTCAGAATAAATACAAAAGAGATCACAGTTAAACTGTTGAAAACTGGAAATATAGAATAAATACTGAAATCAAGAGAAAAACAACAAATTACATAGAGAGGGCCAAAGAATTAGTGAACAAATGTCAGCAACTATCAGACCAGATATCTGTGGACTCTTTTAAATGGATGCAAAACAAGGATTTTAAAAACTATTTATTCAGAATTATACCTAACCAAAATATTCCTTAAGAGTGAAGTTAAAATAAAGAAATGGTCAGATTGAATTACTGAGAGTGGCCACCAACAGATCTGCACTACAAAGTGTGCTGAAGAAATTTCTTCCGTTGAAGGAAATGAAACTGAAAACTCAGTTTGGAAAGAAAGAAAAAAGCAAAATGGTAATAAATCTGTGCAAATAGCAAAGCCTATTTTTGTTTTATTCCTTCTCATTGTCAATAATAAATACAAATACTTTAAGCAAAAGGTTTAATGTTTCTGGTGAGTCTCAAAACACCTGCAGATGCCACACCTAACAACTACAGCCTAAAACACAAGATTGGGACTATCGGCCAACAGTGTCAAAGCTCACAGATTCTGCATGAAGTGATATATTATACATTAATTCTAAGTTAAAGTAAATATACTGTAATTTGTAAAACAACCACTAATAATATAATGTCATTAACTATGGCTGAAAAAAGCCAACAGGAAAATTAAAATAAAATTCAAAATATTCAGATTATTTTTAAAGGCAGGAAGGAGGAAAATGAGGGACCAAAAACAGAGGAGATGAGTCAAACACAAATAATAAATGGATGTCTCAATCCCAATCATATAAATGATTACATTAAGTGTTAATGAACCAAGCATTCCAATTAAAGGAAGTTATTAATACAAGAAGAAGGAACATCTGAAGTTCAATATAATAGACTATTTCAGTGCAATGTGTGATGCTATGCTATGTAATATGGAGTGGACATTAACAGAATAAAGGGAAAAGCATATATGAGGTTCCCAGTAGACCTAAAAGTATTTGACAAAATCCAACACGTTTATGATGGAAATGCCCCACAAACTAGAAATAGAAGACAATTCCAACCTCCTAGAGGGCACCCATAGAAACCTACAACTAGCATCAAATTAAAGGAAGACTGAATGTATCCCACCCCAAACAAGATCAGGAACAAGATAGGGTATCTGTTCTTGCTACTTCTATTCAATGCTATAGTGGAGATTGAGCCAGAGAAACTGGGCAAGGTAAAGAAAGGCCACTCAGATGGAAAGGGAGAAGTTAAATTATCTGTCTCTAGTTGCAGCTATCAAATGTCTGAACAAGACCAGGTGCTGACTGTGGATCAGACCATCAACTTCTCATATGCAAGTTCAAACTGAAGCTGAAGAAAATTAGAACAAGTTTTTGAGAGCCAAGGTATGACCTTGAGTATATCCCTCCTGAGTTCAGAGACCACCTCAAGAATAGGTTTAATGCATTACACACAAATGATAGGAGACCAGTTGAGTTGTGGCATGACATAAAAGATATCATTCAAGAAGAAAGCAAAAGGTTATTTAAAAGACAGCAAAAAAAGGAAAAGACCAAATTACATGTCAAAAGAGATGCTTGAACTTGCCCTTGAATGTCAAGCAGCTAAAGTAAAAGGAAGACATGATGAAGTTAAGGATCTAAACAGAAGATTTCAAAAGGCAGCTCAAGATGACAAAATCAAATATTATAATAACATGTGCAAAGAGCTGGAAGCAGAAAACCAAAAGGGAAGAACACACTCTGTGTTTCTCAAGCTTAAGGAAGTGAAGAAGAAATTCAAGCCTCGAGTGGCAGTAGTGAAAGATTCTACAGGGAAAATACTAAATGATGCAGGAAACATCAAAAGAAGATGGAAGGAATACACAGAGTCATTATATAAAAAAGAATTGGTAGATGACCAACCATTCCAAGAGGTTGCATATGAAGAGGAACCAATGGTGTTGAAGGACGAAGTGGAAGCTGCCTTGAAAGAACTGGCGAAGCACAAGGCTCCAGGAATTGATAGGATACCAATAGAGATGTTTCAACAACCAGATGCAGCACTGGAGGTGTTAACATGTTTATGCCAACAGATTTGGAAAACAGCTACCTGGCCAACTAACTGGAAGAGATCCATATTTGTCCCTATTTTCAAAAAAGGGGATTCAACTGAATATGGAAACTATTGGATAATATCATTAATATCACACACAAGCAAAATTTTACTAAATATCACTCAAAAGCTACTGCAGCAGTATATAGACAGGAAATTACCAGAAAATCAAGCTAGATTCCAAAGAGGGCGGGGAACCAGGGACACCATTGCTGATGTCAGGTGGATATTAGCCAAAAGCAGAGAATATCAGAAAGATGTCTATCTATGTTTTATTGACTATGCAGGCATGTTGACAAAATAAAGGAAAACTCTCCACCAGATGGATTGACACAGTGTCTGCAACAATGGGCTTAAACATAAATAAGATTGTGTGCCTGACACAGAATCAGGAAGTGTTTTGATCTGTTGTACATAGGGTCACTATGAGTCAGACTCAACTCGAAGGCACCTAACAACAACAACAAGTTGCAGATAACATGATTTGTAGGTAAGTACTCCTATGGAGTCCACTAAAATACTATTAGAACAATAAAAGCATGCATTAATATAAACATTTAATCTAGAGTTCATAAAAACTAGTGTATGTAATAGCTAATCAATGGAAATAATCAAAATATCTATTAACAGATGTATGAATGAACAAATGATATATATATGTATATATATGTATATATGCTGAATATGGAATGCTAATTAACAACAGAAGAGCATAAACTACTGATACCCTCAAAACATTGATAAATCTCAAAATAATTGTGATAATAGAAAAAAGTCAGACAAATAGATCTTATACAATGTAATTCCATTTAATTTTAAAACTCCACAAAATAAATTATGGAAAGGGGGAGTATTATAAAACTTTAGAAGTGGTGCGTAGGTTCAATATCTTGGTCATGGTGATAGTTTTACTGAAGAGCACATGTACAGAGAATTATCAGATTATGCATTTTAAATATGTACAACATATGTTATGTGAATTAGGCCCCAATAAAACCATTATAATGTAAATCACAAGATGACTCAGGAAACAGCATTTTTATAGATTCCATTTTTTGTTGTCATTAGGTGCCATCAAGTTGGGTCCAACCCATAGCAGCCCTATGTACAACAGAATAAAACACGAGCATACACTGTGCCATGCATGTGATCTTTCTGTGTTTGAGCCCATTGTTGCAGCCACTGTGTGTCTTCTCATTTTGAGTCATTCCATACCAGCAAAAGGAGGCCCAAGGGGCTTTACTCCACTCCAATCATTAAGGCTGACTCTACTTTGAGGAGGCAACTCTTCCCCAGACATTTCTGAAATGCCTTCTAGCAGGAGGTGGCTCATTTTCTGGCACTATATTTGACATGCTTTTCTGTTATTCATAGGGCTTTCAATGGCTAATTATTTCTGGAGTGGGCTACAGGGTCCTCCTCCTTAGTCTGTCTTAGTGTGGAAGCTCAGCTGAAACTTGTCCACCATGGATGGAATATTTTAATATTGATAGAATATCTATGGGTATTAAAACTTACACGGGAAAAATAGACACCAATATACAAACTGGAGAGTTTGGTTTTGGTTTGGTTTGGATTTTAGTTTTTTGGGTTTTTTTTTTTTTTGTGGGTTTTTTTTTTTTTTTTTTTCCTGTACTGGGGGTTGAAACCAGGGCCTTGCGCTTGCATGCTCTGCAAGTGCTGGACCACTGAGCTGCACCCCCAGCCCATTTTTTCACCTTTTAAGACAGGGTCTCACTAAGTTAGGCAGACTGCCTCTGGTCTCGGACTTGCAATCCTCCTGCCTCTGTCTCCCAAGCTGCTGGGATTGCAGGTGTGTACCATCATGCCCGACTTGGATTTTGGTTTTGGTTTTTGTTTTTTAAGAACCAGAGAGTGGAACCCAGGGCCTCAAGCTTGCTAAGGCAAGTGCTCTGTCACTGAGCCATTCCCCCAGCTCCTTTTTTATTTATTTATTTTTATTTGATTTTGAGACCGGGTCTCACTAAGCTGTGCAGGCTACCTCTGGCCTTGAACCCAATCCTCTTGCTTCAGTCCCCCGGGGATGCTGGGATTACAAAGTGCACCATGGTTCCCTGCTCAAAATGGAGACTTTTGAAGAGGAAAGAAGAAAGAGCCAATGACAGTAGAGTGACATATAAGATATTTAAGCTGTTTCACTCATACTTAATTTTTTAAAGCCTGGTAGAATTCAATGGAGGGGGCGCCTCATATTCACAGCATATGTTTATTAATATACAAAATCCATCATCCTTTGCGTGAAACCTTTGGGCCAGAGAGTTTCATATTTCAGAGTTTTTTAAAAAGATATTTTAGAAAAGCAATACGATGCGTGTGCTGGATCTGCAGCCCCAGCACGGTCTGCGGCAGCAACCTGTAATTAAGCACACGAACATGTCTGCTGCGGAAGATAGGAATATTCACACAGAAGGCTAGGAGCCCCACTATAAATAGCTCACTCCAGCTCAGGTCAAGGTCTGCTGCCAAGTGAGTTTGCCACACGCGCTCTTGAAAATGCGGTTTGCAGAACTTCTCTGATTCTGGCATCTGATAAGGACTGTGGACCTATAGTCGTTGGAGGTGGGTTTACCGTCCAAAATGTAATTATAAGACATGGATGGACCTCAAGACGATGGCTCAGTAGATTTCCACACAATTAGCGCAGGCGTGAAAATACACAATTCCCAAGGTGATTGTGCCATCCTCACCATCCTCACCATCCTCACCATCCCCTTCCATCCATGGCTGCAGCACGGCCCCAGCCACCGCACCTTGCCTTGCCTTTTCGTGACTGGGCTCGGGTTCAAGTTCAAGTGGGCTCCCTGCCTCCCCCCACCGCCATCCTTCTCACTGCACAGTGTTATGGGCTCTGGCATCGATTTCTCTCTTCGCGACCCGCACTTCGGAGTTTTTAGTCTTTACATCTGCAAATGTTCAAAGCTAAATTTAACCTTCACTTGTTCTGCTTCCTCACAGTATGCTTGGCAAAATCCTGCCTGGCTGTTTAACTCTTTGACTTCGAATGGCTTTTTGTCCCATGCCTGATTGGGTCCATTTCCCTACAGCCTGCATGTGCTGCCCTGGTGATAGTCTCCATTGTCATCAAGGTACACTGGTTGCTGTGGTGATAAAGGGGGCATTGGAACCCCCTTTCAGAATAAGAGTCCCTTTCTGAGTGGGTCCAGCCCGAGGACGCATTCCACATTGGTCCACAGGATGGTATTTCCTGTGTATCACCATTGGATAGCCCCCAGGTATCAGCAGAGCCATGGAAGACAAGTTCCTCACTTCCTGCCCGTACCACACCAGTCAGTTGTGCCCAGATTTGGGAACTCCATAGATCTATAAAGTTTCATGAAAAGTTTTTGAGATGACCATAGAAATGGCCACATTAATTAAGTTATACGTTAACATTTATACCACCTACCACTTCCTGTCACCATCACTCCCAGAGGGAAATGCATTTCAGTTCTTTAGAATGCAAACTATATTGGCCTCATATTTCCCCTTTTGTTGCAGATCAACATCAACTTTTTTCACAAAAGGTCTGGCCCACCGGTTGTGTTTATAGGCCACTGGACAAATGTATGCACATCTATGGACTCTGAAACTGCCACTTGGTTTTACCCTGCTAGGTAGCAATTTGTTGACACGTTAAAAAGTATCTAGCTAAAGAAAAACATTTATAGAGCATTCAACACCTTTTCCCTCGAGGTGAAAAGAAATAGCATTCACACCAACCATCCAAGTTTTTAAATAGCTCTGTTATTGTTCCTAGTCTCCTTTTAGTCACTTGAAATCACCTTTCAGTAACAGGAAATAATCAGAGATGCAAGAAAGAGTTATGTATATGGCTGCTCTTTGCTCTCTCTCTCTCTCTTTCTCTCTCTCTCTCTGTCTGTCTCACTCTCTCAGACACACACGCACACACAAATGCACGCACCTTCCTAAATTATCATGTTTGCAGAAATAGGTAAATATATTTTGAGATCTTTTATCATGGGAAATTATGTAGCCATTAGGCATCATACTTGCAAGTATTTGTTTATGTAGGGAAAAAGTTATGAATGACATAAAGTGAGTAAACCAGTTCACAAATATATGTTGTTGTTGTTGGTAAGTGCCCTCGAGTCGGTATCCGACTCATAGCGACCCTCATAGGGTTTTCAATGGCTGACTGTTTTGGGATTGCCTTGGGAATGGATTGCCAGGTCCTTCTCCCATTTTTGTAGTGCTGGGAATTGAACTTCGGATCTCAGAGACTGCAGCACAGCACTCTACCAACTGAGCTAAATCCCAGCCCCACAATATATACATTTATAGAAAATTATTTTTGTGCTACACTTTGGATCTGGAATGGTCCCCAGAGGCCTATGTGTTAAAGTCATGAGTCCCCAGCATGACCCTACTGGGAGGTGGTGGAGCCTGCGGGAGGTTTCATGTCACTGCGGGTGCCCTGGTAGGGGATTATGGGATGCCTGTCTCTTTCTTTCTTTCTCATTTCTAGCCATGAGATGAATGGGCCTCCACCACAACATTCTCCTGTCATGAGGTACCATGACACCACAGGCCCAAAGCAACAGGAACAATTGATCATGGTCTGAGACCTCCGCAACCATGAGATAAAATAACCCTTTTCTCTTTGGTAGTTAATCAGGTTTTTGTGATGGTTACAGAAAGCGGGTTAACACAGTAAGATATGTTTTTTCTAACTGGACACATGAAATGAGGAGATCCAAAATCTGTATACGTAGCTGACAGTTCTTCCTTCTCCACTATAGATCTCATCTCCACACTTTCGAGTGGTGTCCATTTTTTTTCAAATATTAACACACGTTGCTTTTATAAGCAGAAAATTATACACTCATCTTCATTTTTATCAAGGAATATCATGATCAGAAGCCACGTTAGTTGCTCTTGGAATAGAGGCTTTATATTCCCGCATGTGCCTCTACACGCTACCCCTTGTCCACTCATTATTATGGTCTCATTATTTTATAAATAACATTTGCAGTGAGTTTACAGTCACTGATATAAGAACACATGTGCCAAAATGCGATTGATTTAAAGCCAGCTGTTAAAAATTTGAAAGAATTCATATAGTTATTCACATAATCTTTTCTCTATATATAGGTTGGCCAAGCAAATTAATAGTATAAGGCTTAACAGGAAGGTGTGCCTAAAACTTTCTATCCACATCCTAGCAACACAAAGTGATATTTTAATTTATATGGTTCTCCCCTATGACCACTGGTTCCCCTTGTAGGCCTCCTGGGATGCTACTTCTTAGCCAGTTTAAGAAGGAATATGACAAAGTCAAGTTCATGAACAAGGCAGCCCCCTTGCATCTGAGTCTTGAGCGAAGGTCTCAGTGGCGATGTGATCTTGGCAAAAGTGTTGAACATGGTTATGCCTTGTTTTTTTCATTTACAGAATGGAGGCAATAAGGAAAGCTCTAAGGTAGAGATTTTTTTGAAACCATTCATTCATTCATCCATAATTTGGAACAAAAATGTCCTGGGTACCATGCTTGCCACTAGAAGTAGAACCATGTATGTGACCCATCAAGTTTCTGCCTTCACAGAATTTAAATTTCATGTGGAGCAAAAGACAACAATGAAGTGTGGTGAAAAGTCGTAAAGAAAAATGAAGCAGAATAAGGGGAATAAAGATGGTGGGATTTTGCCCATATTTTAGATAAAGTGGTTAATGCAAGCCTCTCTGCACATGTCAATGTTCTAGAAAGCTACCTTAGCAGGAGATTTCACATAAGGAGTGGTTCCATATAAGTTCTATAGGGAGAATTCATTGAGATAAAGAATATAAAGCATTCAGCACATAGCCCAAACATATTAAGTGTTCAAGCATTCTTATGAACCTTTGTAATGACCACAAAGAATGTTTCATAATTGAATGAGAAACATACCTTTCATGGCTTACCACTTGCCTGTCTCTGAAGTCTTTTATGGCCTACTCACCACTCTGTCTGTCCTTCCCTCTATCCCTCCCTCCCCACCCTATGTTTCTCTCTTCCTTCTTTTTATTGGCCTCAGGTGCACAGAGCTAGAATAAGTGTAACCTTTGGTCCATGGCACATTTTCATGTGTTTAGTTAGCTGTAGAGATGTTTTAAGTCATATGCAACTATAAACTCACCTTTTAAAATGAAATCCCTGAACAATCTCTGCATCTAACCAAATATCCCCACAAACCATCCCAGCCCCTGCCTGTTCCAAGGTAACCATCACCCTCCATCCACAGCTCTTCATTAACTTTCTTTTTTAATTAAAATACTTATACATATTCCTGAGAAGTATTTCAATATTTTATTGTTTTTAAACTTTCTAAACAGGATGTCATGCTGCTATATATATTTAAGACCTTTTTCATTTCATAGTGTACTAACAATAGTCAGCCTTTAGAGATGAGTCATCATAGTTAATTGATATTGACTAATGTCTAATCTTCCACTTTGTGAAAATATTTCAGTATATTTGTCCATTTTCTCACTGACAAGGAATATTTGTGTTCCTAGATGTTTGCAATTTTTAGCAACTCAGCAATGATGCACCTATATATCTGTACCATTAAATAGTGCAAAAAATATCTTTTAAGACTATTCCTAGAAATAGAACTACCACCACTATTGGTTTACCAAAAATTCTGCTTTAAGAGGTAATGACAAAATGGCTTTCAAAGTATTTGCATCCATTTTCCCTCTCACCAGTGAGAGAGAGGAGTTCCTGTGGATTCTGCTATACCCATCACTTTCAGTTTTCAGACTTCATAAAATATTGCCAATGAAAGTATATAGAATATTTCTTTGTGGTCTTGGTTTAGATTTCCCTATCTATAAGTGGGGCTGGGATTTAGCTCAGTTGGTAGAGTGCCACTCTACAATCTCTGAGGTCCCAGGTTCGATTCCCAGCACCACAAACATGGGAGAAGGACATGGCAACCCACTCCCGAGGCAATCCTGAAACAATCAGCCATTGAAAACCCTATGAGGGCCACTATGAGTCAGACACGACTAGACAACACCTAACAACAACAACAACAACAACAACAACAACATCTACAAGTGTGTTAATACCTCTGAGTTTTAATCACTACAAAAAGAAGAGAATGCCTGAAATAATCCCCTCATAAGGAGAAAAGTTTCCCTTGGGCCCACAGTTTCAGAGGGTTCGGTCCATAGCCAATCAGGCTCATTATTTTGGGCCTGTGCTGAGGCAGAACATCATGATGGCGAGCATGTGGTAGAGCAAAGCTGCTCACCTCACAGCAGCCAGGAAGCAGAGAGAGAGACAGAAGAAGGAGCTAGGAACCAGATATCCCTTTCCAGGCCAAACCCTCAATGACCTAACTTCCTTCCACCAGAGTACCACAGGCCAGTGACAAAACCTTTAACACCTGGGCCTCTGGGGAACCAAATCTACACTATAATAACATGTTGATATGTTCACGGACCTTCTTGTTCATATGCATTTTGCCCATTTTTTCAAAAGGTTTGATTTTTACACCAATTCTTTGTTAGAGGATTATTGCAAATGCATCCTCTTAGTTTATAACTTGGTCTTTTTTATCTTCTGTAATTTTAATAAAGTGAACTGTTTTGTCCTCTGCTTCATGCTTTAGTGTTTTAAGATCTAGCCAGTCTTTGGGAATCAAAGCATGCTTCCATCTATTCTGTAAAAAGAGTTCAATGCTTTGTCTTACATATGCACCCTTAATCCATTTAGAATTAACTTTGTACGTGGTGTGAAGTACAGGTTCAGCTTTCCATTTTTATATATGGATAACCATTTTTCCAGCTAATTTTAAAATCCATATTCTCCTGCATAATCTTACATGCTGCTCTGACGTATACCAAAATCCCCTGCACATATGGATGAGTTTCGTTCTTGCAGCCCACTTGTCAGTGTTTCTACCTCTTATTTCCACACCCCTATGATATCTGTGCTTTGGTAATAGATGCTGTTATCTGGTATCACGCATTCCTGCATGTTTCCTTCAGACATGTCCTGAATAGACTTTCAAGTTCAGTCTATCTTTTAATGTGTACTCACGGAATCACTTTCAAATTCCATGACTGGAACTCCCTGGAATGGATAGATCAATTTGGAATGAGTTACTCTCTTTATAATATCAAGATTTCCTACTCATTCACATGGTATATTTCTCTTTGTTTAGATATCCGTTGCTATCTCTTATTAAAATTTCTCTCAGCTCTTTCTGACAGTTTTCTCCTTTGCCCCCTGTTCCTCCAGACTCTTCTAGGGGAAAGGATTCAGCGGTCACAGTTCTTCAGTATCTTGGCCATGATCCCCACCAAAAGGCCCCTGTCTCTCACTTTGCCTTTTTGCCTCTAATAACAATGCTGGTCTGTGTCTACATACATGGTACCATTTCACACCTAACTTTATGCTGCTCCTCTGTTTTTAATGTCACCTCTTATCACCTCATCTTGGCCACCACCCGTTCGTGGGCTATCATTAAGCACCTGTATCACCTTCTCCACAAGAGCATTTCTGACCTTCTAGCCTGAGTGATTTTCCCATAATTCCTTGTGCTTATATCTCACACAAAGACTTTCAAAAGTCTATTCAACTGATTTGAGTATGTTTTCCTCACCTGTTAGGCTATGAGCATAGAAACAGATCATACTATTGGTTTTCCGGTACCTACAATACAGTTTTTCATATACAAAATGTTCCTTAAATGTTTGTTCAATTAAGCTGCAAAGTTATCTCAATAATCTAGAGATCACAAGAGTGGGGTCTGGGCTAAATGAACATTATTAAGTGAAAAACTATTCAAAAAGGATAGACAACGGACCTGAATTCTCTTCTTTCCTTTTCCCCAAAGCCATGTGAGAACTTGAAAGGACATTTCTCTGTGAGCATCCATCTTGCTATGTATATCACAGGCATAATTTGAATTCCATATTTAGTTGGAAGTTTTTTGAACCTTAGAAGAGGAAAATGAATTGTGAAGGGGTGCTTTGAAAATACAAGGGTCATCACTACAAAAGTTCTGCTTTCTATAACCCGACCACCACCCTCAGTTTTTTCAGAGAAGCATTCCAATGCATTTCACAGCATTACCACTCTTGTTTGGTCATAAGAAGATCTTTATATACATAGCATAATGAGCCTCAAAGAAACCTCCACAGATATACAGATATATGGATAGGTAGCTAGATTGATAGACCTTGATTAACCAGCAATGTTTGCTAAGGAATCCTTAAGAAAAAAGATACAAAACTGTTCTTTTCTATTTTAAGAATATAACAATTTTTTAAACAGTAAATCAAAGATTCCTGATAGTCTACTATTTAATAACATTTATAAGGACCCCTTGATGTTGTTTCAATGCAACAACTGTTGAACTACACATTAAAGATCCAATTCTATTTCATTATATCCCTAATCCATTTGAGAGGTGAATTTCCTGTCAGTAGGCACCACTGCACATTTTTATGAACTCCTCAGTTACTTTGGCAACCAAGGCAGCAGTGGTTCTCGCCCCGGTGCCTACCTTTTCCAGAAAGGGAGAAGATCTGCAACCGAGCCAGGGGATTCAAACCTCAGCTCCAAAAAACCCGCCAGTCCTGAGGGATGGCTTTGCTCAGGGGTCACCATATGGAATGAAGGAGGCTGGCAGGCAGGAAGAAGCAAGCACCTGGGATCTTTCAAGAGTTGTGAAATATTTCAAATATGCATAGAAGTAAACATCGTAAGTTCACAACCCTCTGTGTCCCCGCACCCAAACACAACAAACGAACCAATCCCCTGGCGTCTCTGCTTCGGAGTTCTTTAACACTTCAGGAATGAAGTTGGATTCCCCTTGTATTTCTCCCTGTCCTTTTCTTCCCCCGGAAGCCATGAGCATTTTGAAGCTGTCATACACCCTCCCCGCCTGTATTTTTAATGCTCCCTCATACTACGTATCTTTCTATTGATAAATTATAGCTTTAGTCTTTGGCCATGTTGATACCCACAGGTCTGGTTCATTCGTTTTCACAGCTGTGTCTCTGCAATCGTCAGGGGTCCCGGTTGCAAACAACAGAAACCGACTCTCATTAAATCAAGCAGAAAAGGATTTAATTAGAAGGATGTTGGGGGATTGACGAGAGACACAAGCAGAGGGTCTGAAGAAATGGGCTCCGGAAAAGGGCAGTGAGGGGGAGGAACCAGGCAGCTGGACGCTGTGGTTCAGTCTCTGCAAAGGAAGTGGGGTTTCATTCCCCTGGTGTCACCTCTGGACGGTGGCTGCCACCAGCACAGCCAGGAGCCAGCACCCCTGAACCATGCACGTCTCCTCATCACGTCATGTTCACTACATTCATTGATGTTGCTCCCGCCATGTTCTGTGTAGTCCTCCATGGATTCTCTTGCTTTGCAGGCACTGTTCCTGCCTAAGAGCACAGCTCTGAATCAGATGAAGTATTTACCCTCATGGAACTTGTGCTCTGGAGGGGAGGACAGATAATGGAGGAACTCCGTTTGTATCTGCACCTACAACCACATAACTGATGGCACGTGCCCAGGATTCAAAATCCCCGGCAGAGCTTTGGTGGAACACGAGGTTGTTCAGGTTCTGATTGTCAGGAAGC